>PVKC010036370.1:0-13167 GCA_004027635.1 Crocidura indochinensis
TAAAATAAGTTGCTTATGTGGTTTTAAGCAACCTAATGTATAGTCAATTGTTCGAACAGCAATAGGAAATTGAGAACATTACACTATTTGCTTTTACTTGCATCATAAGAAAAGCTCTATGTAAATCATTTCCTAACCTAAATATACTATGATACTCAATACCAATGTTGGGATGTTTCAGAACAGAAAGTTATGTTTGGTGTTTTTTTTTTGAAGATGCCTTTAATCTCAATATCACCACTGTCCAAACAAGTGGAAGCCGAGATATATAAATAGGGATTTATTAAACTGAGAAGCTTTCCCAACATAAAGGAAACAGTGTCTAAGATACAAAGACCACCCACAGAATGGGAAAACTATTCACCCAATGCCCATCAGATAAGGGGCTAACATCTAAGATATACAAAATACTGAAAGAATTTGACAAGACAAAAACATCTAACCTCATTTTTTAAAAAATGCAGAGAAGAGGGAGCCGGGCAGTGGCGCTGCAGGTAAGGTGCCTGCCTGCGCTAACCTAGGACGAACCACAGTTCGATCCCCCGGTTCCCCATATGGTCCCCCGTGCCTGCCAGGAGCGACTTCTGAGCAAATAGCCAGGAGTAACCCCTGAGCACTGCCGGGTGTGGCCCAAAAACCAAAAAAAAATAATAATAATAATGCAGAGAAGAAATGAACAGATACCTCCTCAAAGAAAAAATACAAAGTGGCCAAAAGGCACATGAAAATATGCTTCACAACACAAATCATCAGGGAGATGAAAATCAAAACAATGAAGTACAATTTCATGCCAAAAGACTGTAATACATCACAAAGAGCAAGAACAATCAGTATTGGTTGGGATGTGGGAAGAAAGGAACTCTTATTCACTACTGGTGGGAATGCTATCCAGCCCTTCTGAAAAACAATATGATGATTCCTCAAAAAACTGGAAATTGAGCTGCCATATGACCCAGTTATACCACTCCTAGGAATATACCCTAGAAACACAAAAACACAATTAAAAAAATGCCCTATGCACACCTATGTTCACTGCAGCACTATTTACAATAGCCAGAATCTGAAAACAACCCAGGTGCTCAACAATAAATGATGGCTAAAGAAACTGTGATATGGGGCAGGAGAGATAGCATAGAGGTAAGGCGTTTGCCTTTCATGCAGAAGGACGGTGGTTCGAATCCCGGCATCCCATATGGTCCCCCGTGCTTGCCAGAGGCGATTTTTAAGCATAGAGAGCCAGGAGTAATCCTTGTGCGCTGCCGGTTGTGACCTAAAAAAAAAAAGAAAAAGAAAAAGAAAAAGAAAAGAAAAGAAAAGAAACTGTGATATATCTATACAATAGAATACTATGCAGCTGTCCAGAGAGATGAAGTCATGAAATTTTCCTATACATGGATGGACATGGAAACCAATATGTTGAGTGAAATAAGGCAGAGAGAGAGAGAGATGACATAGAATAGTCTCACTCATCTGTGGTATTTAAGAAAAAAAAGACAGTATGATGATAATACCCAGAGACAATAGAGAAGAGGTTTGAAAAGACTAGCCCAGGATATGAAGGGTACCACAAAGATTGGTGAGTGCAGTTAGAGAAATAACTACACCAACTATCATGACAATGGTGGTGATTGAGAGAAGTAGAAGCTTGTCTCCAATACAGGAAGGAGGGATATGGGGTTATTGGTGGTGGGAAGGTTGCATTGGTGAAGTGGGATATACATACATTTTTATGACTGAAACCCAATTACAAATATCGTTGTAATCATGATGCTTAAATAAAGATATTAATTAAAGTCAGAGGGAGAGTAGATGCAGAATAGTCTCCCTCATCTATGGGTTTTAAGAAAAATAAAAGACATTTTTGCAATAATTCTCAGAGACAGAGAGGAGAACTGGAAGACCCAGCTCATGACATGAAACTCACCACAAAGATAGTGAGTGCAGTTAGAGAAATAACTAAACTAAGAACTATCATAACAATGTGAATGGATGAGGGAAGTGGAAAGCCTGTCTAGAGTACAGGCAGGGGTGGGATGGGGAGGAGGGAGATTTGGGACAATGGTGATTGGAATGTTGCACTGGTGAAGGGCGGTGTTTTTTACATGACTGAAACCCAACAACAATCTTTTTTGTAATCGAAGTGTTTAAATAAAGATATTAATAATAAAAATAAAGATATTAATTTAAAAACAGTTGAAATTTAAATATAATTTATAAAATAAAAAGAAAATTATATTTGGATTCCCCATGTCTAAGATTCCATAAATTTCTTGTGATCCAGAAGCAGGCTGCCAAAAATCTTTCTACTGCCCTCCCAGGACATTCCTTCATGGTAAACGTCTTAAAGGCCATAAAGTCTGATGTGCTTGGAGACTGCTTCTGAGTTCAGCCAGAGAGTTAGTTCTCAAAATCATGTAACAGCCAGTAAATTGAATCGAAGAGGCTAGGTGAGCTTGTACAGATATAGTTTTATTTCCTCACTATTAGCAACTTAAAATCAAAGGAACTGTGAACCTTCTAGAAGCTCACGTTTTTCTTTACATATTTTGCCCTGCATTTGTTAAAGTGACAGTCCAATTCAAGGAGCTACTTTGATTTTCCAGAGTTCCTGTTACTACTTATGTTTTCAAGAAAAGCATTCTTTCTTTTTGACAAGGTTACTATTCTATATATATATATATATATATATATATATATATATATATATATGTACAATTTTTCAGACTTATATGAAAGCATAAAGTGTTAAAATCATGTTTAGATAGTGACCACCAGATAAGGTATTTAAAATATCAGCACTAATACAGTGAGTAGAATTCTTGCCTTGAATGTAGAATCTGGGTTCTATGATCCCTGGCACCACATATGACCCTGAATTTTCACCAGAAGTGATTACCGATCACAGAACCAGGTGCATTACCCAAACAAAAACATACATATATTTTATACAAGTATATATGCATATATATCACCTGTACATTTTATTTTATTTTATTGTTTGTTTGTTTGTTTTCTGTTTTGGGGCCACACCCAGCAGTGCTCAGGGGTTACTCCTGGCTGTCTGCTCAGAAATAGCTCCTGGCAGGCACGGGGGACCATATGGGAATCCGGGATTCAAACCAACCACCTTTGGTCCTGGAACGGCTGCTTGCAAGGCAAACGCCACTGTGTTATCTCTCCGGGCCCCTCACCTGTACATTTTAAGCACTGTTGACTTGTCTTTTCTCAATATATTTTCTTTCCCATATATTCTAAGGGAATATGTAATGCTAAATTTATAATTTACCATTTGCTTGCTTATCTATACACTTTTGTTTTATTCAGATCTGTAAGTCTTTGTATTTGTGTGTTCCCAGATACATGAAGCAATCAAACTTTGTGCAGCAATGAAATGCAAAAGCAGATGTGCAAGACTAGAGAGATAGTACAGGGATTTAGGTGTTTGCCTTACATGCAGCCAACCCTGGTTCCATTCTCAGCACCCCAGACAGCCTCCCCAACTACTCCCAGGAGTGATCCTAAAAACAGAGCCAGGAGAAAGTCCTGAGCATTGCCAAGTGAGGTACAAAAATCAAACAAGCAGTATCATCAACCACAGCAAAAAGAAAATTTAAAAGTTAAACTCATGCAACTAAATCTTATTAGTAAAGAGCAAAAATTTTTTATTGTGAGATAGCTTAAAGGCAGGACTGAGGATCAGGTCTCATTGTTGGCACAGTGTGACCTCTCAAACAGCACTGAAATATCCCTGGTAACCCCAGCACCATTTGGGAGACCCCTTCCTCCAAATACACAATCTTGAAGAATTTTTAACCTAAGCATATTAGTAGTTTCTTCCTTTCAGGAACAAAAATAGGGGAAAAAAGAGTGAAATTCATTTTTTATTTTATAGACTGACAGAAAACATTAGGAATATTGCAAATTAAAAGTGCTCTTTTCCTTCTTTATTTTTAATATTCCTCTTACATCTCCCTCTTTTTTCCCCTGCTGACTCTGCTATGACCAGGGATTACAAATGTTTTGGGCAGTGTTCACATCCTCTGGATTATGGTATGCAGGAAACCACATGGTTTTTGTGAATCCCATACAGAACTTCTGAGCTCCCTCTCAGACATGTGGGGTGGTTCTAAGGATCAAACTCACAGTCTATTCTGTTTCATGTTCTCAGCACAGGCACTTTTGCCATTACAGAGCCATCCCTTGCCCTTAAAAGTTGACTTTCTTTGTAAAATATGTTATCAGATACATTTTCAACTGGATTTCCTCTTATTTTATCGTATAATCCAAGATATGGAACAAGACACTATTCCAGTCATATTCCTTCCTAAACCCTACTTAGCCACTAAGGCTATATCTTTGGTTCTTTTAATGGCATAGATCATCTCTACAAGTTCCTCTCAATACAATCTAAACAAATGTCACTTCCTCTGGGACATATTTATTCTTTGTTTGTTTGGTTTTTTTTTGGGGGGGGTCACACCCGGCAGTGCTCAGGGGTTACTCCTGGCTCCATGCTCAGGAATTGCTCCTGGCAGGCACGGGGGACCATATGGGGCACCGGGATTCGAACCGATGACCTTTTGCATGAAAAGCAAACGCCTTACCTCCATGCTATCTCCCGGGCCCCCATATTTATTCTTTGGAAGGTAACAATCATTGTCCTCATTTATGTAGTTAAATTCAGTAACACAATTCTGTTGACTGCAGGGCCTGTGTTATCTGACATACAGCATGTTCAATCATTTCTCCTGTAATAGTGAACTTCATATTTCATAGTCATAATCACCGCCCTTCTCTTTCTGTGTATCCTTTCACTTTGTGGGCCAAAGGTCTTTTGGATAGCTTTACTATTGAGAGACAAGGTGATGACACATTGATGTGTTTTGGTGTCTGTGTGTAGACATACTATCAAGTATATAAAGAGAGCCAGGGCTGATTGAACATGGGGACAAATGTCATTTGTTTATGCTATTTTTTGGCAGAAAAGTTTGGGCATTATAGACCTGCATGGTGAAATGTTTGCATTATGCAATTGTACACAAAAACCTTACTATGATAACTTGAATTTGAAGTATAATTCTGGCAGATTGCTCTATTGAACTAAATCCTAGTAATGCCTAGTATTGGAAGTTTGTACAATCAGAATATTCAAAGCAAGAATTGTTTGTGCATTTGAGTGTGTTTTTGCATGATTTTGCATATTGTCAATTTTAAATAACTACTATAATACGATACCTAACCTTTCATAAATTTGCTTTTCCATTCAACACAACGTTTGTCAGAGATGTGTGTTGATATGAGAAGTGTAGGTGATTCATTTTCTCTATATTATGATATTTCATTCTCATGGTTCTTTTATAAGGTATGCAAGTTCACTTAGGAAGATTTAGATGGCTTCCAGAATTTTTATTATTGAAAACATGGCCCTGGGAATTTATCCAATATCTCTATGTAGTTACATGCAAGCTCTCTGATATAATATTACCTCGAACTTTTCTAGAGAGTATTTACTACCAGATGGTATGTTCCTCTTTTTTCCCAAAATTATTTTCCTTTCAGTCTTACTGATACAAAATCAACATAAAATACTGTGTTCAGCTTAATAATGAAAGTTAAATACACTTCAAACTGATTAACACAGTAAGTTTAGTTGACCTCTATTACCTTATGAAGTTACACTAACCCTCTAAAAGAAAGGCAAAATCAGTATTTGTTTTTTGTGATGAAAATCGCATGTACTCTTTCAGCTTTCAGACATGCCATCCAGATGCCATTTAGTCATGATCATCATCTTGTACGTTATAACATTACTGCTTATTTATTGTATAACTGCAGTTGAGTATCTTTTTGACCACCTTAACTAAATTTCCTTGTCCTCTTCTCTGGTGATATCTTTTTCCATAGGGTTAATTTTGTTTTTTGTTTTTTGTTCTTTTTGGTTTGTTTTTCAACTCCATGCATGAGATATTTGACATTTGTCTCAAATTTTCTTCTTTGTTTTGTGGCTAAAAAGTATTCCCTTTATGCCATATCTTTTCTATTCATCCACCGGTGGGAACTCAGCATGCTTCTATGTATTTACTATTTTAAGAAAAGCAGGAGCCAGAGAGATAGTATGGGGGGAGGGCATTTGCTATGCATGCAGAAGGATGATGATTCAAATCCTGGCATCCCATATGCTCCCCTGAGCCTGCCAGGAGCGATTTCTGAGCATAGAGCCAGGAGTGACCCCTGAGTGCTGCTGGATGTGACCCAAAACCAAGGGGAAAAAAAGCTATAAAGAACATGATGAAGTAAAGATAAACTGTTAAGAAAGCAAATTCATTTTGGAGTATAGCTCTAATTCAATCCTTATGTTTTGGGATTCTTATCTGTCATTTTTAGTTTTTTTTTCTTTTTATATATATTTGCTGCTTATCTTGGTCACATTGAGAGCCCCAATTGGGGTTTAACTCTGACTCATAATTTATGTTACCTCTTGTTTGGCTATATTTTGTAACCCCTAGTTGGGACTTTGCACTTTGTATTTCAGGAACAGATACAGTCTCACATTGGTGGTGATCTGTCCTGAGATTTCCCTTTGCTTCTGATTGGGTATATTAACATGTAATATGAGTCCCGTTAATGCTAATTGCTTTATTTGGGATTTTTGAGGAGACTTGGATAAGGTAAATGTAAATTCCATCTGTAAATCTGTGTGAAGACAAATCTATGATTATAAATTTTTGGAGAGAAATCTTGTTTACTTTTTGTTTGCTTGGTTAGTTGGGTGTTTGGTTTATTTATTTATTTAATTCAATGTCCTGGCCAAATTATGATATTATATGCCCTGTAGCTAGTAGTCACATGGTTATTAGTCCTAGATGTGCCTGCATGTCATTAAAGACCAATCTCTTTGGACCAGAGGGATAGTACAAAGATAGGGTATTTGCCTTGCACACAGCAGACTGGAGACAGACCCAGGTTCAATTCCTGGCATCCCATATGGTCCCCTGAGCCTACTAGGAGTGATTTCTGACCTCAGAGTTAGGAGTAATCCCTGAACACCACGGGTGCGGCCCCCAAAACCAAAAAAATTAAATACAAATACATAAAAGTCCTTAGGGGGTCTCAGCTCTGTGCAGCAATTAGCTTCCAATATTCCACTCTCTGGGGTGTCCAGAACTTTTTCCTAGAATGTTGTGTGCACACAATGCACTTACTTTCCAGTAATGTCCCTCACTTAGTGCCAGCTCACACTGTGATGTGTGTTCATCCTCCCTGTTATGCCAGTGAGATTGCTTTTGCGTCCTCAAGTGTTCAGCTTGGCACTAAAAAGGCACTTGTGACATTTTATACAGCATTTACAGAAATTATTTCAGAAATTTTGAGAACCCACTGATCTGTCATAATGCTGAAATGGGAAGTGATTCTATCTTCTTTAAAAATTTGCAGACATTTTTTATGAATGAGAATAAAACAAAGCATCATAAATGCATAGTTGCCTAGTAAAGTATGTCACACTGATACATAGAATCCAAAGCATTCACAGTAATCATGCTCATTAGGTCTTCAAGAATGAACTAATAAAGATCTCATTTTCTTTAATAAATTTTAAAATTCCTAATATATTGCAATATCTTGCTTCCAAAGTATAGGTGACGTCATCATTACGTATTGACTTTTTTATTGATTGAGTTTCTAGATTTGTAATGTTGGTGGTGGTGATTTTCCACCAAACCCATCACCAGTGTACTCTCCTTTCTCCCCCAAGGACCTCAACATTCCTCCCTTTCAGTCCTCCCTAACTCAGTGATATAGATAAATTCTTCTTGTCTTTTGCCTTTTATTGCTACCTTGCTGTGTATTCTTAAATCATGTAAGAGAGAGCTGATTCTGTATATCTCTTCCTTTTGACTGAGTAACATCATCTTTATATATCACACTATCCAAAACAATTCTTTACTTCACACTGAACACTACAATAATGTTCTTTTATATACGTTGCAGATGAGTGGAGAATATCTATAAGAAATATTTCTGAAAGTTAAATTTCAGGGATAAAGAGATGAGATATGTACTATTTCTAAAATTTTAAGGAATTTCCTTGAAAATGTCATACCGACTTAACCTTCCACCAATAATTATAACAATACCTATTCTCTATTTTCCCCACCCCCATCATGCTTCTCATTGATAACTTATAAGGGAGAAATTACACTTTATTATAGTTTAGATTTGTTTTTCTCATCATGCATGAATGATGAGTACGACCCTCAGTTAAATGAACAAATAGTTGTTATCCTGAGATGTTTCACAAAGATAAAATTGATGTAGTATAGATCCAGTCAAGATAAGCTGACTATCCCAACACTATTTCCACACACAATCCCAAATGCTAACAGAACTCAGACTCAAAACTGGTCTTATTCAAGGAAAGAGAGTTATTTTTCAGTGTTTTGTTTCAAGAAATTTTCTCATGCAGAATAAGTAGTGGAGCTGAAATATCTTCAAAGCTCTAAGTAAGCAGATTATGTGCTGTTAATAGTGAATGCCTATATAGTCAAAAGGAATATGAATAGATAAAGGCATTGACTGTCCTTGTGTTTGAAAGAAATAAGGAATCTGTATGTGCAGTAATATTCCTTTAAAACAGTCCACAGCCACCCAAAATGGCAGCTCAGTTCCAGGCATCATGTGGAGATGCAGACAAGTTATTGAGCAGAAAAGAGGTAGTTAGTAAATTAAAGCTCTATGTAGAAAGGAAAAATGACTATTTTCAAATGGGCCTCCCCTTGTGAATTATTGACCAGAACTGAATCGTTGATTCCTATACCAATCTTAAAGTCAATTAATTACTGGCATGAAAAATAGATTTTCCCTAACTGCTTTAGATTAATCTATTTGTATCCATGATTTTTTTGGCTTTGCAGCAAACTTAAATGTATTAATCACTTATTTGTTAGATATACAAATAATTTTTGGCACATCCAGTATTTGTACTTAGTAACTCTATTTGTAATAAATTGAAATAGCATCATGAGTAAAATGGACTGATGTGGCCCTCTTTGCAACAGCAAAATGAAGGAGCACACATGTGGAAACCAAATAGCAATAGCGGATTCAGCTCAGCACCAAGAAATTAACTATGGCTTGAAGATTAAGTCATAGATCTGACAATACTCATAAAGAGCTATAATAATGCATTGCTTCTAAATGATTGCAATTCTGAGTCCACTGACCAAATTATTTTATTTTCTCTCAGTTGGCATTCAATGTATTAAAGTCCTCATTTGGAACCCAACTGCTATAGCATTTATGTTAACATAGACGCTGAATTCCAAACAAGATCACAAGTAGAATTTTCTACCGGAACCAACTCACCAGCCAGAGGGAAGTGGGAGTGATATTGGACTACATTGCAACATTAAACATAATACTTAACCATTAAAATTTAAAGAAATAGAATAGATATGAAAGAATCACATCCCTCTTTAACATGGTCTATGCAGTCAGCTTAAAAATCATTGCATATGCACAACAAAACTTAACACATAGAAACACTAAGAAAAAACATTTGGTGAATTAAATGTTATCAGTCTTTATTGTAGAACTATTTAGGAGATATCAGGCAAAGAACACTAATCTCCATTTCACAATAACTCTAGTCAGTTTCCCTAAGTCCTCACACTAAACTCTAATGGAAAAAAATGAAAGGAAATTAACCAAGAATAGCTCAGCAAGTCAGTGGTATCAAAACATGGTCATCCTCACCTCCCACAACACTGTCTTTTTTTTTTGGGGGGGGGGTGGGGAGGACACACATCAATGCTCAGAGTTACTCCTGGCTCTACAGTCAAGAATTACTCCTAGATGTACATGAGGGACAGTATGGGATGCTTGGGATTGAAACAGGTTTAGACAATGTAAGGCAAGCATTTTACCTGCTGTATTAACTCTCCAAACCCACACATCTCCTCTTTCTACATGAAATCTTCAACTCTGGACCCCGATTATGGGTATAAAGGAAGAGGTATAGTTTTTTAATCTACTAAGTCAATCCTGAGAATCTGCTCAGCACAGTTTAGAGGCCCTAAAAGAGTCATAATGAATAAGAGCAGGGTCTGGGTGCTGAGAGCAATCAACCTGGACATTTAAGCCAACAGCAGGCAGCAGTAAGGCTGAAATTAGGGCAGAACATGGTGCACTGCTGCTGCAGAGAGTGAAGAAAACCAGCTGAGAGGAGGTTTGAGACAGATAATTGGAGAATGGTTTGCTTTTATGTGCAGTTCTTACATAGAGCCTGTTAGAACAGAACCTTATCCATACAGCTCCACATCAGACCTTGGTCCTACACCAGTTCTACTCAAAAGCAACTTTCTTTTTCTGATAGAAAATGCTATTTGTAGCTGCCTTGTTCAAACCTGCTAAAACAGAGCCAGTGCGAAATGCTTACCTTTTAATATGAAAGAAATCTATTAGCTTCCTCTCTTAATTATATCGTACATTTTAGCAAAAAATAATTTTTGGTTTATTTTAGGCCATGCCCAGCAATGGTTGGGGTCTACTCCTGACTATGTGCTCAGGGATTACTCCTGGCAGTGCTCAGGGGACCATATCAGGTAGTGGGGATAGAATCAGGGTTTTCCACATTCCAAGAGAATTGCCCTATATACTGTACTATTGCTCTGGCACCAGGTTGCACTTTTTAAAGGTGTCTATCACAGCTTTATAGTTTGCCTTGAGAAATGTCAAGGAATCTCTAATAAATATTTGGTGCGTCCTGGTGCAGAGAATCTAATTTAGTCGTAACACTGGAAGTGCAAAGTAGTCACATTACCCAAGCTGTGGTAAAGCCCACACTAGGAAACAGCTCTCCTCATGTGAACTTGACTCACCCCCGCTGAAGTTTCTGATGGAGAGGGCCCTCCTTGAACCCCTGTCTTAGAAATGGAGGCTTCAGCTTGATGCTGATCACAGAGCAGCTGTCAGGCCTAATTCTATTGCTCCACAAAGATCTGTCCTTTTATCAAGAGCACCCACCCCTGCTGCTTGCAAAACTAGAAGTTTCGATCCCTATTTCCAGGTTTCTCTGGGCACTCCCAGATCCCAACACAAGTCTTTCATCCTCGCTGAAGTGTTACCAATATCTTGTGCTTTGCCTTTATGCCCACAAAAAAATTGATTTCTAACCAGCCGCCAACACACCCATAAACATATACATGTGGAGAAACACGCACACACACATACATACACACACATACATACACACACACACACACACACACACACACCACCAGTATTTCTATCTCGAAAGAGATAAATAAGCAGCTTTCAAAATGAAGCTTTCCAGGTGAGAGAGTTTCACACTATTTTTGTAGATATACTGGATTAGTATACATATTTTCAGTATTTGAGGAAGTCAGATTCTAATCCTTTCCAATTCAATAACTCAGTTTATCCAAAAACACGGGATTAGAGCCTGATGAAAGGGGCCATTCCTTCTGACTACAAGCTTCCTCCACAACTTTATTTATAGGCAATATTTTCAAAACCTAGAAAACTGATAAGACCAGTCTCTACCCTGTCCAGAGTGTTTACTTTCTACTCTCAATGCGGTAACCCAGCATGTGTGCTTCTAATTTAGGACCTGGTTTGGAACTAAGAAGTCATCTCTTATTCCTGCAGAGTAACAGGATTAAGGACTGGGCTTGATCTCACCCTAGGAAAGACTCTGTTTAGGCTGCAGACCTCCAGCCTCTATCCAAAGGTAATTCTGATCAGGTCAGCTGCTCTTCCTGTTCTGGCTTGATTTGTGATGTTTGAACTATCCTAATAGCTTTGCTTGATGCTTGACCTTGCCAAATGGGCTTCATCACCGTTTCCCCCACACATTGCTCTTTTCTCAATGCAGGAGCCATGCAGGTGTATTAGGAAGTCAGGACTCACAGTGATCATTCATTTTTTTTTATTTAGTATATCTTTAAAAGTTACAATAGCATCAAAAATTTCTGGTAATGAAATTGGTAATTGAAATTTGGTAGTGGTATTTCTACCACTACTATCAAAGTACTCATAACTCTTTACCACACATTCCTCTACCCTCTATTTGGTAATTGGTTTTGAATTTTAATGCCAAGGGTTTATCATTGACTCATTGACTTTCCTTTTTTGGGGTGGAAGGGTTTGGGCTACATCCGGTGACTCTCAGGGGTTACTTCTGGCTATGCACTCAGAAATCGTTCCTGGCTTTGGGGGGACCATATGGGATGCCAGGGGATCAAACCACTGTTCATCCTAGGTCAGCCATACTCAAGGCAAACTCCCTACCATTGCGCCACTGCTCTGTCCCCTCATTGACTTTCTTCACCCTCTAGTTCCATCAATGTTGCAGAAAACTGCAAGTCTTCATATTTTCTTATAACTACATAATATATATGCCTCTTGACCCAAAACACAAGAACATTCAGAAGGACACACTCACTATCATTACTGTGCTTAATATAATAGCCAGTATATGGAAACAACATGAATGTCCAAGTGCAAATCAATAAATCATGTGACATATGTGTAAGCATTTATGAGTCATGTGAGCTCATATCCAGCTGTATGTCTAGTTTCTCCAGATGAGAAGCAAGGGTAAAAAAGAGATAAACAGAGACAGCAGGAGTCCTCCCACCCCACCCCACCCCACCCCATACTCACATTTTACAAAACAAATTATTGTAGCAGATAGAAAAGTCATACACACCCCTTGAACAGATTTTGAAAAATACAGAGAAGTGTAAAGAAGGATGAAGTTATCATTGATCTGGGAGATAGTCCAAATGGTGAAGAGGTGTTATGTGTGCACAAGGTTCTGAATTTAGTCACTGTGCCACAGACCCCCTGAACACCTGGCCCCTACACATGTAACTGTTAGCCAGCACCTCTAATTCTTGTGTATCCAGGAGTAGCCCTTGACATTCTCAAGCATTGTTGGAGAGTTTCCCCACCAAGAAAGTTTCTATATCCAAACTACTCAGCTAATATTTTGGCATGTTATATATCTTACTTAAGAATGTTTCAGCAGCCCATAGCCACATTTAAAATGGTGACAACAGGTGATTCCTGATAACCTATGGGTTAGCAGTGGTACCTCTCAGTTTGAATGGGTATATACATTCACAGAGACACCTACCAATGTAC
>PVKC010036372.1:0-13239 GCA_004027635.1 Crocidura indochinensis
TTTTTGTGGTTTTTGGGTCACACCTAGCAGTGCTCAGGGGTTACTCCTGGCTCCATGCTCAGAAATTGCTCCTGGCAGGCACGGGGGACCATATGGGGCACCGGGATTCGAACCGATGACCTTTTGCATGAAAGGCAAACACCCTACCTCCATGCTATCTCCCGGGCCTACTTGCCACATTTTCAAGGATTCTTGTAACAGTGATTGCTATTAACCACAGTATTTTTTCTTCAGCTGCTTACAAAGTTAATGTGTCATATATTTCCCTACTTTCATATTAAGCCAATGACTTTCCTTTTTATTGTTCAGTTTCTTTAAACACCATGGTTTACAAAGTTGCTCATAATACAGTTATTTCTGTCATTAAATGTTCCAGTATATTTCCCAGCACCAGTGTAACAGTCCCTCAACCATTGTCCCCAGTTTCACACCTTCCTCCAAGCATGCCCCTATGTCATGTATAAATAATTTACTTAATATTGCTTATTACTGAGTCTGACTTTTGTAAGTAGTACTGCAATGAATATAGGTGTGAGGAAAGGATTTTTGAATTGCATTTTTGTGTCCTTAGGGTTTCCCTAGGAGTGGTATAACTGGATCATATGGGAGCTCAGTTTACAATACCCAGACTCTGGGAACAACCAAGATGCCCTTCAACAGATCAATGGCTAAAGAAACTGGTACATATACACGATGGAATATAATGCAGTCGTCAGGAGAGATGAAGTCATGAAATTTTCCTCTATGTGAATGTACGTGGAATCTATTATGCTGAGTGAAATAAGTCAGAGGGCCAGAGATAGACAGACACAAAATAGTCTCATCTATGAGAAAAATTAAGAACATTATTGTAATAATGCTCAGAGACAATAGAGATGAGGGCCAGAAGGACTGGCTCACAATATGAAGGTCACCACTAAGAGTAGTGGTGCAGTTAGGGAAATAATTACACTAACAACTATCATGACAATCTTAATGAGTGAGAAGTAGAATGCCTGTTTCAAATATAGGCAAAGGTCTAGAAGGAGGGACGGAGGCATTGGTGAGAATGTTACACTGGTAAAAGGAGGGGTGTTCTGTTTATGACTGAAACAACAATCATGCTTGTAATCATGGTGCTTAAATAAAGATTTAAAAACATTGCTTATTATAACTAAATGATAATGGAATCATAAAAAAACACTAAGAGAAAATGTGTGAAAACTCATATCTCACAATTGGGTCAAGTCATTGAAGGGTTACAGGACAGCTAGTTGAGTTTTCTGTGTTGGTTTTGTTTACTGAGGTAGCTTTTTTTTTTTTTTTAATTTTTTATTATGAGAACAAAGATACAAAGAAAGAAGACAAGGTAAAGTTACAGTGAGAAGACAATCATCCATTAACAGAATTCTCAGAAGAAATCCCCTTGTTGACACCTTAATTTTGAACTTTCAGCCAAAGAATATTAAGAAAAATAAAATAAAACCCACAATTTGTCCCTCAAGTCTCCAGATTGTAGTACATTATAACATTTCTTAACAATATACAAAGGAATCTAAAGCCACAAAATTTATGTAACTCCTTTAACATTGAAGTCATAGTATTTTTTTTTTCACAGTTCCATGCACATGCATATTAGTTTAACCTCAAAAGTTTAAAGTATTTTTTTAAGGATTAGAGTCAAAGGAACACAACAGAAATGGTGTTAGAGTGCCAATTGTTTGCATAGGCCCAGCAAAATATGGGGGACATGGAAAGGAAAAGCCTTGGTCTAAATACAGGGAGACCTTACCCCTGAAGTTTTCTTGCATAAGACCAACTCTAGGTTCCAGGCATACTAGGTTGTCCAACGCAAGTCATTGTTGTGCTAATACACTTATTTTTCACACAATCGCTGTTGTTGGTGTTAGGTTTCTGTAGTTAAAGATCCTGGAATCTGTGCATATCCTACATCGAAGTCAGGATGATGTGGAGCGTCCTCTAGTTTCACCTCACAATTAGAGAGCGATGCAGAGAGCCCTGTCCTGAAAGCAGGTTGTTGTTAAGTCTTCTCTATGTTAAGGGAAGAAGTCTCGAGTAGGTTGATGTTAGAGCAGTGGTAGGGTCTTCTCTGGTAGAGGGTTGCTTTCAGGTGATGTTATAGACAACCTTGGTTGTTTCGTAGATGGCATTCCTGTTTTAGGGGTGAATGGAGAATGCTCATTCTTCTGAGGCCCGAGCCAGGTCATTATGACAATGTTGAGGGTGTAAGGTCCCATTGCATTACAGGATTTGTGTGTTCCTATCTCTGTTAGATAAGATACTTGTTTGTATAGTTTCCCATTTTAATGTGCCTTTGCAAAAGAGGAACAATGCCACATGGCCTTATTGGTGCATATGGGGGCCCCTAGAGCAAGTCCAACACTCCCCGTCACTTGGTTCAAACATAAACGTTAAACTGAGGGAATCTTTTTTTTTTTTTGGGGGTCACACCCGGCAGTGCTCAAGGGTTACTCCTGGCTCCATGCTCAGAAATTGCTCCTGGCAGGCACGGGGGACCATATGTGGTACCGGGATTCGAACCGATGACCTTTTGCATGAAAGGCAAACGCCTTACCTCCATGCTACCTCCCGGGCCCCATAACTGAGGGAATCTTATACCAGAAGTCCTTATTGAACAGATCACAAAGAGAACAGACAAAAAGTGGGCAAAATCATCATTGTATAAGAGAATAGTAAGAGTTATAGCTGTTGGCCCCTTATTTGGAGTCTTTAAGTCAATGATTATCTCATAGTTTTAGTTCTGATAAAACTTCAGTTACAATGACAAGGAAACCCAAAACTAGTGATAATCATTTCTTTTTTTGTTCACCTAACAAGCTTTTTTTATTCTCTGCTAGTAGCTAAATGATAAGGACTGGCTATAAGATTAATTGCTTGATGGGGCTGGAGAGAAAGCTTGGAGGTAGGACGTTTGCCTTGCATTCAGAAGGACGGTGGTCCCCTGTGCCTGCCAGGGCCAATTTCTGAGTGCAGAGCCAAGAGTAACCCCAGAGTGTTGCTGGGTGTGACCCAAAAACCAAAATATTTTTTTAAAAAATAAGAAAAGATTAATTGCTTGGGTCTTGGAGATGGTTTAAATGGTCAGAGTGTATGCCTTACATACAGAGGTCCTACTGGTCTTTTGGGAAACCTCTCCCACACCACCTCCCAAAGTCTTAACAATGGTGAAGAAGGGATAGTAACTAAATAACAATTATTTTTCCCTGTACTACTTTTGTTACTCTCCTCTGATATGCCCAAACTCTGTCCTCTTTAAAGTAGAACATTACAGGGGCTAAAAAGATAATGCAGCCATTGGGGTGCTTGCCTTATGTGCGGCCTATTTGGATTCAATTTTCAGCATCCCATATAGTCCCCGTGAGCCCTCCAGGAGTGATTCCTGAGTACAGGGCCAGGAGAAACCCCTGAGTACTGCCTGGTGTGCTCCACACCCCTAAAAAGGTCACTTTCTACTACATTCTCAAAATGATCCAGTCCAATGCCATAAAAATAGCATGAAACCTTCATTGGGTGTCAGTAACAAAAAGACAGAAAAAAAAGGCCATGTAGCTTTTTAATTATTTTTGGTTTTGGGGTTGTAATTAGTTCTTCTGAGAGGTTACTTTTGGATCTGTAGTCAGAAACTACTTTCAGTGCTTTGGGGTCGTATGGGATGCCAGAGATAGAACCAGTGTCCAGAGGTGTCCTCAGCTTCCCAAGCATGATGACTTGCTGAAAGGATATCCTGGTTCTTATGGTAATTGAACAACTGAACTATATTTCCTTTATTCCTGATTGTAGAAGGTGACAGAATCAACCACTTTTAGATATCTCTAGCTCCTGCTGAACTCTCTAAGAAGTTATTTGAGAATATCCTGCTTATCTAAGCAGCACATCTGTTGTGTTTTTGACATCAGTGTTTTAGGCAATTTATAAGATATAACTAAGATTTCAGTGTGTTCTTTGTCAACCTGTCTCTTGACTGGTGATTGAAGTTAGTATGTTCTGTTTCTGTGTATTGAATGAATTAATGTTACTGAAATGGAATATAAACAACTTATGGCACAAATTCTAGCACGCTCTTGGAAGGTGAAGGAAAGTTTTTACCTAAATTTTGGTAAACTAAAGATTGATTCAGTTTTTCAAATTGACATGTCTGTCTTCTGTGGGCCTATTTATGTGGGGGAAGAGGGACTTATTTTAAAACATAGTGGTCATTGTGCCAGATAGGTTTGAGAAGAGAGATAGGTGAGTTTGAAGTTTATAAACAAGTCAGGGTTTTTGTTTTTTTTTTTTGGTTTTTGGGTCACACCCGGCAGTGCTCAGGGGTTACTCCTGGCTCCATGCTCAGAAATTGCTCCTGGCAGGCACGGGGGACCATATGGGGCACTGGGATTCGAACCGATGACCTTTTGCATGAAAGGCAAACGCCTTACCTCCATGCTATCTCCCGGGCCCCACAGTCAGGGTTTTTAAAAGTTGTCATTCTGTATACTTTTTTCAGCCTCTTTAATTTTTGTGTGTATCCCTATCTAGACATAGCTATGAGTGACTGAATAGATAAGGGAATTTAAAATAGTCTTAGAGTTATTGAATTGCTCTTAAGTAGTTTTATTTTTCTGTTTAAGTTGGTTGACTGATGTAAGTTTCCAAATGATTATTGACACAGAATTATTGAGTAGGAATTTTTTGGGTTTTTTTCTTTTCTTTTTTTGGTTTTTGGGCCACACCCAGTGACGCTCAGGGGTTACTCCTGGCTATGCGCTCAGAAGTCGCTCCTGGCAGGCACGGGGGACCATATGGGAACCGGGGGATCGAACCGTGGTCTGTCCTAGGCAAGGTAGCAGGCACCTTACCTCCTGCGCCACCTCCCGGCTCCCGGTTTTTTTCTTTTCTAAAACCTTTTATTTTTGGACATAGGAAATGCAAATCTTGCTAAGATAAGGTCTGGGTTTTTTTTTTCCATCCTTATGTCTTTATTTCTCTTGTAACATTACAACTGATCTTTGTTAATGTAAGGAGAATGCAAGCTTCAGCAGCAGGCCTTTCACGATGCTCTCAATGAACTGATGTAGTGCTATTATTAATATACCAAGGAGCATGTTCACGTTCTGTTTTAACAAATCAGATAATCTGATCTTTTTTTTTTTTTTTTTTTTTTTTCTTTTTGGTTTTTGGGCCACACCCGGCAGTGCTCAGGGGTTACTCCTGGCTGTCTGCTCAGAAATAGCTCCTGGCAGGCACGGGGGACCATATGGGACACCAGGATTCGAACCAACCCCATTTGGTCCTGGATTGGCTGCTTGCAGGGCAAACGCCTCTGTGCTATCTCTCCGGGCCCCTGATCTCTTTTATGGGGGACACAATAATCAAGTCAATGACAACCTTCTAGATATCTCCTAAGAAAATATAATTGCAAACTCTGCTTTGGTCCACAAGTGGCCCTGTGCAAAGGGAGGATCTTCTTTCCTAGGAGAAATAAATTTATGAGTATAGTAGCATGCTTTAGTCATAGGAGCTTTTGAAGTATTTGTGAAAGACAGGATATCTAGCTAATGCCATTGCATTCTATTTTTCATGATATTTGATTTGTTGAGTATTGGGTTTAACAGCAATCCTGAAAATCACCAGGAGGCTCCCTTAGCCTCTCTGAGCACTGTCTGAGAGAAAAAAAAATAGAAAAACAGGACATAATGCATGACTCAAAAAAGAACAAAAGATTGGGACTGGAGCGATATAGCACAATGGATAAGGTATTTGCCTTGCATATGGCCAACCCAGGTTCCATCCCCAGTATCCCATATGGTTCCCCAAGCCTGCCAGGAGTGATTTCTGAGTGCAGAGCAAGGAGTAACCTGAGTGCCACCGGATGTGTCCCAGAAAAACACAAAAGGAACAAGAGATTGCATTAAAAACTATATCTGTAAAATAGCTTGGACCCTAGCAGCTAGTCCTACTGAAATGCTTGTTTTGCTTAATTCCTAACAGCATATTTAAAGTCTAAGTTTTAGGTAGTATCTAATAAATGGTTTTACATTTTCCCGACTAACAAAAAATCCCCACTGCTTTAGTGAGTCAGAAAAATCTTTCTCATTATGTTTCATTATCTTTCATGCATCTGTTATTTGATGTCATCAGTACGAAAGTTGGAAAAATGACAATGATTGTTCCAGACTGCTGTCTGCTTTTTTCTACTTCGAAAATTAAGGATAAGTACTTTCCTTTGAACCATGTGGAACTGCCAAAATGCTTTTCTCCAAGTTTTTTTTTTCTTTTTTTTATCATTCTGGACATGTCCAATCCATTGAGCCTTGTAGCTCACTTAACATAATGCAACTGCAGAGAGCTCTGACAGGAACAATAAGGCTGAGGATCAATTAATCAGAAAAAGTTGTCTTCTGCTGGAGATTGGCCTCCCAGTGTTTTAATGTCCTCATTGTAATTTGCCCCCACTTAAGTCCAGCCTGTTCTTCCTAAAACCTATCAATTTAAAATAATTTATCTCCAAACCTTGATTCTTGGGCTACACCCAGAAGTGCTAAGGGTTTACTCCTAGCTTTGTGCTCAGGAATTGCTATTGATGGGCTCAGTGGACCATATAGGATGCCAAAGATTAAGCCCAGGTTGGCCACATACAAGGTAAATGCCCTCCCTGCTGTACTATCACTCTGGCCCCCTCTCATTGCAGTCTTAATTTGCATTTCCTGATGAGGAACAGTTTTCATCTTTTTAGGCCTCTCTGAATATATGTCTTTACCCAATTTTTTGATTTGGTTAAGTGTTTTGTTTTTTTGTCAGCTGACACCTTTAAAAAATATGGAACGCTTCATGAGTTTGCATGTCATCCTTGTACAGGGACCATATTAATCTTCTCTGTATCGTTCTAATTTTAGTATATGTGCTGCCAGAGCGGGCACCGGTTGTTTTTTTATAAAAATTTTATATGAGTACTTATTATATTGAGAAAAATTTTTTTTGTTTTGTTTTTTTTGGGTCACACCCGGCAGCGCTCAGGGGTTACTCCTGGCTCCATGCTCAGAAATTGCTCCTGGCAGGCACGGGGGACCATATGGGGCACCGGGATTCGAACCGATGACCTTTTGCATGAAAGGCAAACGCCTTACCTCCATGCTATCTCCCGGGCCCCTGAGAAAATATTTTAGCAATATCTTTTACCCACCCACATGAGGACTGGTTCCTGATAAGTTTTCTGGTCTCTCCTATAAACAGAAGCTACAAATATATCATCTAGACTTTGAAGGAGGGGATATGATTCTTAATATATATCACCAGCTACTAAGTCATTCCTCAACTTCTATTACAGGAGCAGCCTGTCTGAGTGTTAATTAGAAAGAGTGTCCCTTCTGCTACCCATAAATGAAATAAAAAGACAGCGCTGCTCTACATCGGGGTAGATGGTGACTTATGGCTATGTCAGCTGAGGAGACCAGTCTCTAAAGCATCTGTTGAGTCATTTGGTATGAGACTCTATAACTGTTCATTTTAATTCTGCTCGCATGGTTCTTGTGGAAAGGGCAATTTGGAATGGATGATTCAGCAGGGGTTTTAAGATTTGGAATTTGTTGTTTTAATTAAATATGAATAAATAGCTTTGGGAGTCATAGCAATAGTACAGTGGGTAGGGCATTTGCCTTACCAGATTTGATCTCGAGCCTGCCAGAAGTAATTTCTGAGGGCAGAGCCAGAAGTAACCCCTAAGTGTTACTTGATGTGACAAAATAAATAAGTAAATAACTTTGCTGATTTTTTTCAGTGTCACATGGTTTTTTTTTTCCAAACTTAAGTCCAAGGGTTTTCCCAGCAGGTCCCTTGTCATTAGGGATGTGCTGATATTTTAATGACTATGATAAAGAAAATGCTCTGTGGCTAAAGAGGGCCTCAAAGGGCTAGAAAACATACGCTATACATGGGAGACTTGGGTTCAGTTTCTGATACCACATGGTTTCCTGAGCATCAAATCAGGAACAACCTCTGGGTGTTTACCCCCAATCCCCCCAAAAGATGAGGGCTGGAGACTGACTTAGGGGTTAAGGTTCATGCCATTGCATATAGCCAACCTTGGTACAATTCCCAGTACCACAAGATCCCCTGAGCATAGCAAGGTACAACCCTAGAGGTCCCATTTCTACTTCCCCAGCATCATGGTAATCTCCACACAGTAAGGCCCTTGAGCTGAACTGTCATACTGAAAACCAATGGGTGACCAAAAAGAAAAGAAAGAAAATGTTTCAAAATATTGGGAAAGGGGACAAGAAGTTGATGAGAAATATTTGCCTTAAAAGATTCAGCCTCTCTTAATTCCTCAGAGCTGACCATTATCTGGCCTCTGCACTGGGAAGGGGGGAAAGATACGTGGGGATGCCTCTCACCTTGAGAACTTGAGCTCCTCCCTGGACTTAGCACATTACCCTCTAGCACACATTGTGGTTAATGCCTGAAGTAAAGCACCAAGGAATGCAGTGATGTGGGAAATTGGAGTGACTTTCCTAGGGCCAGACCTTGATTCTTGAGATAATTTAAATCCTAAACAAATAGAAAGTGAAACAATGCTCTTAGGGAGACTTGGGGTCACATAGTTCCTGCCTTCTTATGTCTAAACCAAAGGGGTTCTTTCTCTGCTGCCCTGGAATGTTTCCTGGATTCATTTGTAAATAGGCTGCCTTTATGTAAACTGGACCTCATTCTAGGGAAGAATCCTCCCATACTGCTTTTCGATAAAATTTTAAAATAATATTTCTTTTGGGGATGGAGAGATTGTACAGAGACTGTAAAGCCTTGCACATGACCAGCCCAGGTTTTGTGTTAAGCACTCTATATTGTCTCTCAAGCACCACCAGAAGTGATCCTTGAGAACTGAGCCAGATGTGACCCAAAACCACCCCCCAACATTTTTTGGCGTTCAATTTATGTTTGAATTCTCCCATAATCTAGTCAATCCAGCATAATCTTGTAGCAGTTAAAGAAGTCAGAGATTGTAAAAAAAGCAGTGAAAATGGTGAGGAGATGTGAATGTGTTTTGTCTGTTTCCTGTCATTATTTAAGAAGGACTTTTAGTCAAAAGACAGAAACTTGAAGATACACAGTGCAACTGTTAATCTTTGATCTTGACCTTTCTGTAACATGAGGGTACAATTTGGCCTTGCTTTGCAGAATTGCCTAATCCTGCCTTTGCAACTGCAGACAGCTCTGGATGCAAAAGCTAAACTAGGATAAGATGTTTAAATACGTGGAAGGCATGCAGGGCAAATCGCTCGCATTTAATGGTATGCTGAAACTAGAGGATGCTCCACATCAGCCTGACATCAATGAAAGAAATGCACAAAATCCAGAATCTTTAAATATAAGAATCTGGGGCCCGGAGAGATAGCACAGCGGTGTTTGCCTTGCAAGCAGCCGATCCAGGACCAAAGGTGGTTGGTTCGAATTCCGGTGTCCCATATGGTCCCCCGTGCCTGCCAGGAGCTATTTCTGAGCAGACAGTCAGGAGTAACTCCTGAGCACCGCCGGGTGTGGCCCAAAACCAACCAACCAAACAAACAAACAAAAAAATATATAAGAATCTGATACCAACAATAGCTAAAGTGTGAAAAAGTTTCACTGGGAACATGGAGAGTGACTCGGGTTGGATGGATTGGTATGCCTGGAACCCAGAGTTGGTCTTATGCCAATAAACTTCTGGGGTGAGGCCTTTTTGTAATCAGGTCAAGAATTTTTTTTTCCATTTTCCCCATTTTTCTGGACCTATGCAAACAACGGCGATTGACACGATCACACCTTTACTATATTTTTGTTACTCTTATCCTTTAAGAAAAAAAATAGAACTTACTGAACTTAAAAATAAATAACTGTAGTAGAATGCCTGTCTCGAATACAGGCAGGGGATGGGAAGCGGGAGAGGGGAATGTTACACTGGTGAAGAGGGGTGTTCTGGCTATGACTGTAACCCAACTATGATCATGTTACTTAAATAAAAAATATATTTAAAAATAATAAAAAATAGGGGCCCGGGAGATAGCATGGAGGTAAGGCATTTGCCTTGCATGCAAAAGGTCATCGGTTCGAATCCCGGTGCCCCATATGGTCCCCCGTGCCTGCCAGGAGCAATTTCTGAGCATGGAGCCAGGAGTAACCCCTGAGCATTGCCGGGTGTGACCCAAAAACCACAAAAAAAAATAATAATAATAAAAATAAAATACGTGGAAGGGCCAGAGAGATAGCATGGAGGTAGGGTGTTTGCCTTGCATGCAGAAGAACAATGGTTCAAATCCTGGCTCCCCTTATGGTCCCCCGAGCCTGCCAGGAGCAATTTCTGAGCATAGAGCCAGGA
Source organism: Crocidura indochinensis (assembly GCA_004027635.1). NCBI lineage: Eukaryota > Metazoa > Chordata > Mammalia > Eulipotyphla > Soricidae > Crocidura > Crocidura indochinensis. Next base: position 10,349 of record PVKC010036372.1, read on the forward strand.
GTAACCTCTGAGCGCTGCCAGCTGTGACCCAAAATAAAATAAAATACATGGAGGAGCAGGAGAGATAGACAGAGGTAGATCATTTGCCTTGCACTCAGCTGAAGGTAGTGGTTTGAATCCAGGCATTCCATATGGTCCCCCATGTCTGTCAGGAACGACTTCTGAGTGCAGAGCCAAGAGTAACCCCTGAGCGCCACTGGATGTACCCCCCCCAAAAAAGTTGTGGAGAATTCTTACTCATGCCCGGGGGAGTCCTGGCCCAGCAAACCCACACCTACCCTCTGAAGCATATTGACACAGAGGTCTGTGGTATGACAAATGATGACGATTTTATTGAGCAACTGCCTTGAAAATAAAGCTTCTGTGACATTTGTCAGGAATCACAAACAGAGAACATTGCACACCATATGTTCAGAATTTAACGAAAGTCTGACAATCGTTTTAGAGAAAACACCTAGTTATCTACACTCTGTTCTGGTATAGATAATTTATATTTTAATCTAGAAATGTAGATTTAGACATTAATTTTAATCAGAAAGTGAACCAATGAGGAGAGAGATTCAAAAGAGACTCTTCCAGCCCCTGGGAACAGAGTGTGGTGTGTGTTCTTTCCAGCTACAGCTGGAGGAGGGAATATCAAAGAGACCCACTTCCTGCTTCCCCTTTTGGCTGGCCTTGGCCAGAAGACCTGGGCATCTTGCTTACCACGTTTCTTTGACATGATTTCAGAGTGGGGGTTTTATTCTATTTCTCTGCCTTCAACATAGTTTTAGTCCAAATCCGTTTATCACCCAAGCCAGAGCATGTTCCAATCTCCCTGCTCTTTTCCCTCTCTTCCCTAATTCCCTCAGCCACTTAACTAGCTGTGAGCTGCTGGCTTTTTTTTTTTTTTTTTAATGTTACTAAATCTGTACTGCTGCTTTCTGTTCTATTATCAAACCCAGACAGAACCCTAAACCAAACTGGAGAGATTATGGTTTAGAGGCCAGACTTTCCCCAGCTGCCATCCTAAAATGTGCCCCATTCAATACCCTAGGCAGTGATTCCATTGCTTTAACACCCAGCCTCTTCAGCTTATCTGATCCAGTTCTATTTAGTAACCAGAATAGGGGAGGGTGGTTTTGGCCTACAGGTTGAGAAAAAGGCCAAGACTAATCTGGGATACTTTTGTAGCTTCAGCCCAGACTTAGAAACCATGTGGCAAGCCCCACCCACTCCAGTAGGATATTGTCTGATAGCCGTGTCACATGAGTTCAAGTGGGTTAAAAGGGGAGCTCGGGTAATCTGACTCGAGAGTCATCTGGCATCAGACTGTGGTCCAAAGACTGTGACTTGAGTCGGTGCCAGCTTTTCTATATCGCCCTGGGAGGACCGGGCAGCAATTGGAAGGGGCCACGCAGCCGGGAGGTGTCTGCTAGCTGACTTTGCTCTGGATGAAATTGCATGCGCTTGCCCTGGCACTGGGAAAGGTTGGCAGCTCTGATGAGGCTGTGAGGGAAGAGGGGTTGGGGGGAAACTTGCAAAAATTCGTGACCAAAGAGTAGGAGAGAAAGCTGAGAGGATTGAGCAAATGCTTTGCTCGAAGAGGTCTGGGACCAAACCCCAGGTGCTGTTGGGTATAGTTCTAAACAAAACCCAAACATTCATGCATCTGGCCACAGCCAACTATCCTCTCTCCCTTCATCCGTCCCTGTCCCCTGGAACCGGGGCAGTATCTGCTTTCCTTCCTTAAGCCTGACTAAGCAGTATGTTTTAGATCCTACTCTTGGGTTATCTAGGGCAGCATGCAGAAATTCTTAGGAAGGGAGATATTTACACCAGAACTTTTTCCTGAAAGTTTGGAACCAAGTAAAATGATTCAGCAAACTGAATCTTGTTCAGATGTGAGCTCTCAGGTTCTCTTGAAGCAATTGGAAGAAGAGCTGTAACTGCTTCTGTTTATTGCCATGGGATAGCCGGGGACACAGGAGATAGGATATGTGATCTCTGCAGGATGGCCCAGCCCGATTCAACCCCATCCAATGTCCTGGCCAAGAGAACAGTTGCTGCTTGGGTGCCAAAAAGCTCCACTCAAGACTGAAGTAGGTGATGGTCATGGGGATTGGGAATAGGATACAGGCCTCAATTCTGGAGGTTATTTGCTTCATGGTTGATTATTCAAGAGGGAAACTGTACCTCATACAACCATTCCAAGTTTACATATCTAATGTCCAGAAATATACTGAACTGAGCATCATATAGAAGAAGCAAGATCTTTGGTTCTTTTAAGAACTATTCTGAGGGGCCCGGGAGATAGCATGGAGGTAAGGCGTTTGCCTTTCATGCAAGAGGTCATCGGTTCGAATCCCGGTGCCCCATATGGTCCCCTGTGCCTGCCAGGAGCAATTTCTGAGCATGGAGCCAGGAGTAACCCCTGAGCACTACCAGGTGTGACCTAAAAAGAATTAAAAAAAAAAGAAAAGAAAAGAAAAAAAGAGCTATTCTGAATAAATTCTCATTTTCTCTGAAAACTTTAAGAAATTAATGAGGAAGGGGGCCGGGCAGTGGCGCTGTAGGTAAGGTGCCTGCCTTGCCTGCGCTAACCTAGGACGGACCGCGGTTTGATCCCCCGGTTCCCCATATGGTCCCCCGTGCCTGCCAGGAGCGACTTCTGAGCAAATAGCCAGGAGTAACCCTTGAGCGTAGCCGGGCGTGGCCCAAAAACAAAAAAAAGAAAGAAAGAAAGAAAGAAATTAATGAAGATTGGGAGATATGCAGAAACAATTAACTTTTAAAAAAAATATAACCACTAGCTCTCCCCCCTCCCCTCCCTCTTCCCCTCTCATTCTTTCTCCTTCCCCTCCCTTTTTTCCTCTCTCCTTCCATCTCCCCTCCCTCTCCCCTCCCCGTTT
>PVKC010036373.1:0-13245 GCA_004027635.1 Crocidura indochinensis
TGATGCCTCTGAACAAGCTGAGATGGTAACACACTAGACATTCAATTTGCTATAATTTGTATGGGGAGGAAAATGACTCCTAGGAGCTCTCCGAAGGTCATATTTGTTCGCAGTGGTTGTGGAAGTCTTGAGTGCTTCCACTTGAGATTTTACAATCTTGAGCACTATGTTGTTTTGTCCTCTGTGTTCAGTCTTGAGGGCTGGTAGGATCCAGCATGTAGTATGCAGTCAACTACTTCACATCAAAGCGATATAAGACTTAATGATAATGCATAAATGTAAAAAAAATTCCCATTGTATACAGCTTTTCATTGTCCTTGTAAAAATTTTAAAAATCCCCTGTAAGGGTGAATTAAATGCCATGTGAAAATAGGCTGGATTTTTGTGGAAAGTGCTAAGCAGATATACACTATTATTAGTGGACATTAAATATGAAACTGGAAGAAACTGTCAATCTATTAAATAATAATGGCCAGCACTTTAAATGTGTGCTTTTATCCTTAATGCTTATATTTATTCCAACTATAAAAACACTACTTTTGTCTCCTTGGGAACTGAAATCTGAAAAACATGTTTTCTTGCAGTATTCTTTCTACCAGCAACTACATGAACAAAAAAAGTCAGAAAAATTCTTCAAAGTTCTCTATGACCGAATGAAAGCTGCTCAGAAGGAGATAAGATCAACAGTGACAGTGAGCACTGTAGACTTGGGGAACAAGAAGTCAGAGGATGACAGTGAACGGCTATTGTTGGGCTCACGCACAACAGGTACAGGAAGCCCTGGTGTGTAGGTCTCGTTTATCTTCACTCTCTCTGTCATGGACTTTTGACCCCAGCGGATGTCCACTCTGAGTTGATTATAGTCTTGATTATAGGTCTTGAAGCAGCTCTGAACAAGTCCCATGGGCCAAGAGTGCAGTGACCCAGATTCTATCTCAAGCATTGTATGATCCCCCAAGCATTGCTTGGGGCAGCCCTTGGGCCACCAACCATCATTCACTGTGACTCTGGAGTTGCCTAGGTAATCCTTAACACTTTTGTGCCTAAGCATCACTGCATTCTCAGAGCTATACATTGAACTTCTGGCTGATTGACCGAATATCACTTACTATATAGTCCCAAGGCTTCCTAGAACCACACGTTAGAGTCGTTCCCCCCCTCAAAATAGCAAAACAAAACAACCCAACAGAAGTTTGGGCATTATTCTACAGAGCAACTAAGATTATGAAACCAGGCAATTTCATGATGATGGTGAAATTGTGATGCATGTGTGAAGCTCTGTTTCAAAGTTCTGGATACCTTGTACGACCTAGACATCAGGAATGAAAATGACAGTGCCAGACCCTATGAAAATATTGTGAGGTTGGGTGTTTAGGATAGCAGATATAGAAGCTTATTTACCATCAATCATTTGGCCTTTTATATACCAGGGAGGGTATTTTTTTTTTACTTGTTTGTTCTAGCCTCAGGATCTTTTGGGAAAACTATGTGCCTCTTCTTAGGTGTTTGACTTAATGGTAGAGAAAGTGGTTGTCTTTTTGTTGTCATCCCAGTTGACCATACAAAACCTGCTTTGTTTAGGAAGAGATTCCTCACTGCACCTGAAGGAAGGCATGAAGGGGCAGCTGATGGAGGCATCCTCTGCCACCTCCAAAGCCTACTGCATGTATCGAAGGGAGATGGACCCTGAATTGGACCTTGTGTGTGCTGGCTCCGATGGTGGCAATGCTGAGGAGAAGTCAGCCGAGGAGGCAAGCATGAGCCCTGCCATCGCCATCATGCGGCCCATCCTGCGCTTCCTGCAGCTGCTTTGCGAGAACCACAACCGGGAGCTACAGGTATGTGAATATGAATGTGAGTACTAGTGGACCTGGAAACAGTATATGAGCAGTGGGTACAGGTATGTGAACGGGGCAGTTACAAAAGTTGGGTGGGAGCAGGTATGTGAGCAGGGGCAGGGCCAGGGCCAGGTACCTGAACCAGGTGGGCATAGGTACATTCTCTGGGCTGAGCTCAAATACGAGTGGGATGAGTACAGGTGTATGCTCCATGATGGGCACAGGTAGAGTGAGTGGAATGAGTGCAGGTTTGTGCTCTAGGTTGGGCACAGATGTATGCTCCAGGCCAGGTGCTGAGCAAGGTGAGTATAACACTGGAGAGTGTGTCAGGATCATCTGGGGAGCAATGGCTACTCTACTGTGGAAGGGAACTTTGCTCTCTTGGTAGAGAAAAATGGGAGACTTCCAAGGCATGAACTAACCTGACTCCTCAAGGATTACCCTTGGCACCACGAAGCTCATCAGTCTCCGAGCCTCCACCGCCATGCTTGTCACCAGCCTCACCTCCACTGACCATGCTTTCAGAACCTTTATCCTTCCCAGCCCAATGCCTGATGCTCTGATAGAGACACAAGTCTAAGTGTGTGATACTTTTACTTGAAATCCAAGTGATGAAGGATTTTTTTAAACCATTACAAAGGTAGTTACAGTATAAACTGGTCTTCCATCTTATTTGGTCCATTTTTTAAAATTTTGTAGCTAGATCACTAAGGGGCTCTAGGAGTTTAGGCCTTATCTCTTTTGATTGCACATATAGTCTATGTTGCCATGCTGGACCCCACAGCAGCCAGACAAGTAACTGGTATGATTAAAGGACAGTGAGGCAGTGTCCTCCTGAAGAGGCCCCCATGCTACAGACCATCTGGCCGCAAGCCCCTCCCCCTACTAGGGCAAGCAATTCATCCTGCTGGCTGATGAAGAGGCCAAAGATTTTAGTAACCAGTTTGAGAGATGGGCCAAATTCTGTATTAAATGTTGGCATCTGCATTGCAGCCAGGAATGCTGCACCTGTTTTCCTCTCTAAGAAAGAGAAATTACCCAGCATTGCTCTGAGCAGAGCTTCCAGATTTGACAGGCAGATGAGCTCTGTCTCATGAGGTGGAGTAGTTGAGAGATGATGATTATAAGTTCGCTTGAATGGTTTATTCTCTTTGGAAGAGTTAAGACTGGGAGCTGGGGGAAGGTCATAGTTCCTTTTTCTTCCAGCTAATTGTTTTCTGCTCTTAGCTGTTTCTTAATTTGAAATCACAGGAGTTGGAGTATATGATAGAATGAACTGAAATGACTTAAATACATTAACCAAATATGTAATGCTTTCAGATGACCAGTGCAACTTTCCCTCTGCATAGCCCACCATTGCCATTCAAGGAAGTTGCTGTTAGGAGGTTATGTTTTTGTTCAGATTGTGCATAGAAACCCACATACCTGTACATGGATTTATTCTTTTAAGTGGCACATAATGTTCCCCAGTTTCCTTTTTCACATGACAATATGTTTTATTGCTAAGGTACATTATACTTAATGACGTTTCTGTCATTTTATAGTCTTGTAAAACTTAGTGTTGATATGTATTTGTCATCTATATATCTGTTCCTTCATTGTGGTTCCCATGTACCAATATGTGTGTATCTAGAATAGTTGTTTGGAAGGAGGCAACTATTCTAGTATGAAAATTTTGATAGGTGCTTTCAACTTGGCTTCTGAACTCTTCCATCCTGAATCATTTGCAGCTGCTCATTTGGAAGGGTTGTTTATTAGTTTATTAGAGTTGGATTGCTCCTTTTTCTCATGAGCATCCTTCTATTCTTTTCCTGGTTCATTTCTGCCCCCCCATCATATTTGTTCTCTGCCTACAATTTTAAGAGAATGAAATTGAGAAATATTTGTTATGAACTATGTAGATAAATCTTGATGCCTAAATAACACAAAGCAAAGCCCCAAACGTATCTCTACCTCCCAATCCTAGGATAAACATTCTAAATACAAATGCCTTCTTATAAAGTACAGTTCCATTCTGTGTGGCCACTGGGAATTGTTTCAAATTAATAAATAACTAAAGGGCCCGGGAGATAGCATGGAGGTAAGGCGTTTGCCTTTCATGCAAAAGGTCATCGGTTCGAATCCCGGTGCCCCATATGGTCCCCCGTGCCTGCCAGGAGCAATTTCTGAGCATGGAGCCAGGAGTAACCCCTGAGCACTGCCGGGTGTGACCCAAAAATTAAAAAAAAAAAGAAATAACTAAGAGCAGAAAACAATTAGCTGGTAGATAAAGGAACTATAGCTTGTATCATATCTATATTTTCACTTTTTCCTCCAGAACTTTTTGAGGAATCAGAACAACAAAACCAATTACAATCTTGTGTGTGAGACACTACAGTTCCTTGACTGCATCTGTGGAAGCACAACGGGTGGCTTGGGGCTCCTGGGTCTCTACATCAATGAGAAAAACGTCGCACTGGTCAACCAGACCTTGGAGAGCTTGACTGAGTATTGCCAAGGCCCGTGCCATGAGAACCAGGTAAAATGTGCCTGCACTCCCTTTGTCTAGTGTTGTATGACTGATGAGCAGGAGGATCCATCCAATCAGTGAAGTCAGCCTTCAAGGATACCTGGAGATTCTCTTCTGGCCATGCCAGGCATTCTTTCTTCTTTCCCCGAAACCAACAAAAACCCAATCAGAGGCTCACAGGAGTATTCAGTTTCATAGTAAGAGGAAGTTCCCGTGGAAATGTCACAGATAGCAATCAGACTGATAATCTCAGGTCAACTTTCTTCTTCCCAGAGTCTCGAAGGGATCCCTGGAAAAGACATCCCAGACAGAAATTTCTGCCACCCTGTGACAGAGAAGTCATAAGTACTCAGAGGTGTATTCTGAGTGTACTCAGAGGTAAATTACGTTCCAGGTCTGAGTGAGACAGAATCAGTGAGTAGGAGAGGCATTTTAGAAATTTAGCACTTCAGGGAGGGCACTTGCCTTTTCCACAGTTGACCCAGGTTTGATCCCCAGCTCTGTAGGGTCCCCCAAGCCCTACCAGGAATGAGCCCTTAGCATGAGCCAGAGTAATCCCTGAGCAAAACAAAACAAAACAAAACAAAACAAAACAAAAATACAATGAACAATAGTGGTATTGATCCTATATCTAACCTGAGTGAACTTTGAACCTGTTGTATTTTCCAGGACATAATATCAACTTTTCCTTTCAGAATGTTTGGGTTAGATCCAAACATTGGGGACAATGTCATAGTTCTTGAGGTAGTAAATGAAGGGGCCCTTTGTGTTTATAAGTGTTTTTAAGTTAGCTGTTCATCTCCAACCAGGAAGGGGTCTTTTAAAACATTTCTGGATATAATGTTAAAGAAGCCATGATCTAAGTATTAAGATTTACATTGAAAAAATGTAAAAATAATCAGCAAATCACGTGACATAGACATACTTCTCTGGTGTACATGCATGCATATATACACAAGCATATTCGTATTTGTACACAAGCATTCATAGGCACCTAGAATGAGAACAGTTACCTACACTAATGACTCTGGGGGCAACACTTCTCTCTCACAATAAACCTGTGACATAATAAAGAGTTAGTAAAATTTACCCTCACTTTTCTTGCTTTAGACTTTGTTTAATTTTCTTGGTCAGAAAAATTGGAAAAATAACAGCTGTTGATGAAATTGTTTCTAGGCCATGATTATCTTCGGGTAAACTCCAAAAGGAAAGGCAAGGAATAAAAATAAAATGAGCCCACACAGCCTCTAGTACAGCTTGTCCCCCTGAAGTTCATGCAGGAGGACATAAAAAGGGAAGGGAGGTGGTCAGGAAATCCCAGCTGTGACCCACCTGCAGAATGATTCCCTGCAGCGAAGCAGAGAAGCTTCAGGAAGGACAGTGGGTGGATAAAAAAATGCTTTCTTTTGTCCCAGGAAGTCCCGATTCCCTCATGTACAGGGAGGAATAAAACTCTGAAAAATAACAGACCTCTTCCAGTTACCTTGCCTTGCCTCGTCTTCCTGTGATTCACTTGCCTTTGAATTTTTCAAGTTCCTTGATGCTGATGCTTCATTGTCACATGAAGCACCACAAATTTCAGTCCTCTAGAGCCTTCCTGGTTTATGAGTTCTGTAACCTGAGATAAGTTGGGCACCTTCGCATGGTAGAGGACAAGGCTCACCGTATTTATTGAATTTCTCTCCAAGGATGTTTTAGAAACATCCTTAATCAAGAAGCCTTTAAAAGTCACTGAAATTTTAGGAATCAGCTGAACTCTGCCCTCAGCATCTCATTTGATAGGGTGTCCCAAAACCTCAGGGGTGCCTGCGTGTGTTCTGTCTGTTGACTCCAGGGCATGCTCCAATTTCACTTTCACTCAGAGAAGTAATTAGCAGCACATTCAGGTTTTTTAATTCGTTTCTGAAATGTGTTTGTAAAGCTAATGCCTTAAGCTTCCAAAATAACATGTTCTCTTCGCTAAAATAGACCTTAGAATTATACCTTGAATGAACTGCTATGTTGGAAAACATTTAAAATGTATTGATTGAAAGAGTATTTAACTTAAGCAGCATTCTTTGAAATTTCTATAAAAAAATGATTCCTTGCTTCACAGTCTCTCTCTCTCTCTCTCTCTCTCTCTCTCTCTCTCTCTCTCTGTGTTCCTAATACAAAACTACCTAGTCAACATGAATCAATTCATAGAATTTGGACAAATGAATGAGTGAAAGATAAATGTTTGACATCACTGATTTGTTCTTAAATTTGAATCTTAATTGTTATATATTACAGGTCCCAAAGCTAACGCGATTCTAGCATGTGTCTCATGATTTCTATTATTCACCTGGTGAATAGAAAATTCTCTGACAAACATTTCTTTTCCAGACTTGTATTGCAACTCATGAATCTAATGGAATTGATATCATCATTGCTTTGATTCTCAATGACATAAATCCACTTGGTAAATACCGAATGGACCTGGTGCTCCAACTAAAGGTAGAGTAAATCTTAGCTTGAATAAAAGCTCACTGTCTCTGTCAAAGTCCCTTCACATCTTGATTAACTCTCAGTCTTCAAGTCTCTCTTAAAAAGGTCCAGATGCTTTTATATTTTCCACTACTGTATGAGCTGAGAGGGAAAGTTAAGCACAGAATTCAGTAAATTCCCCATAGGCTGGGGGTGTAGGACACTGGTTGGAGACATCTCTCAAATGTGTGAGGCCCAGAGTTCAATGCTTAGTGCTGCAGGGAAAAAGAAAAAAAGAAAATAAAATACCATCTAAAATGGCAAATCAGCAGCCTGGAGGTCAAGTTCGGTTGGAAGTTCTTTATTGGAAATTCTTTCAAGAACACATTTTGCTCCTATGCTTTTGTTTTTATTTTATAGTTTTCATTACAGAGAGAGCAAAAGGTGCCGAGCGGTCACTGCTCCACATGTTTTTAATTCTTCTTCACTACACAATTCTATCTAGCAACTCGAATTAATGAGAGTATGGAATCACAGGGGCAGGCTAAGTTGCCACTTTATGGCTCTCTTCTCTCTACAGTTGTTTTCTTTTTACATTAGAATCATACTTTCCCCCAAATATTATAAGCCATTTCACACTTCCGTTAAATGAAGCTACACACAAACTTTCTTGCCGTCTATTTGTCACAGTTCAGGAACGTAGGGCTATCCAATATAACATCTGCATGTTCTGTTCAAATGAAAATTGACAAGTGACTATATACTGTAAGCTATAAAAATCCCTCACATGCAAAATCTTAATAGTGTCAATGAAGTTGATTACTGAGTAGACTTCATAATTGTGTTTAGTGTTGAGAATAAATGTGAAATCATGTTAAAAACAATTTGTTGAAAAGACTTCTCTCCAGTATCATGGCAAATATAATTAACTGATCTTGTGCAGGCAAATTTATGGCCATGACTATAAATGAAAATTTTATCAGTCTGTTTACAAGTATAAATTAGATATAGCAGAATATACATATTTCCTACACAGGAGAGGATGTTGCTCATGGCATGTAATAAGCAAATGCTTCAGTCAATGGAAGATTGACTGTATTTTTGCGCAGTGTTCATTTACTATAGGTGGTGTGTTGGGTCTCTGCTCTTGTGGTATGGAATGGAGGTTACCCTAATGTGCATTCAGCTCATAGCATTTTCTTCATTGCTAGCAGGTTTCCCTAGTAACAAATATAGGGGGTGTTGGGAGATGGCACAAGGGTCAGGGGCACTTGCTTTGGTCCCGGACACTACTCTGCCAGCTGAGCACCCAGCACCACAGGGCCCAAGCAACTCTGAGCTTCAGACTTCTCAAAATGGAACAGCAGACTCAACAGATTTAGCATCACTGAGACTGGCCCCTAGACATGCCAAGGATTGTTTGGGTCTCCTCCTGGAAAAGCCCCCAAAATATAGGAAAGGGGAAAGACAGAAAATATGGCAGTCTGGATCTTTAATTTTTGAAATTCTTTTATGGAATTCTGTTGACATAGACACTGTTTTAGGTATGTCCTACTGAGTGATCATGAAGGTCTGCTCAAACCCTCCACATACAGTGACATATTTATGTCAGGATGAGAACTTTCAGACGTGTTTTCTGGGCAGTACATTTCACATACTCAGTGTGGTCTGCTATTACCTGGATTAGGGTGAGTGGCAGCCCCAGGATTGATTTCTCCTGTGCCTTTAGTCCGCCTTCTCATCTTTTCTGCCTCTCAGTGTCTCCCCCACTCACCAGCCCACTCTGGAGTTGTAAGTTCACTTCTCACTTTCAGATTCTTTCCATTTAATTTGATCATATATATTTGTCATTCTCTGTCTTAATTCACTTAGCATCATGCCCTCAGTTCTATCCCAGGGGTCTTAAACCCTTTACTTGTCTAAAGACTATCCCTTAAAACCTCTTTTTTATTGAGTGTAACTTAACAGGAGGAAAACCTCCATTGGTTTAAAATAAGCTGCAGGAAGCAGAAGCAATAGTTCAGACTATGAGAAACGCTGAGTGATAAGTCTGACATCACAGCATCTACATAATTTACTATTCAGTAGAAAATGCTGTTTTGAAAAAGAATCACTTACAATTTCATTTACACAGTTAAGCACAATTTACAGATATCTTTTCAAAATGTGGCAGATGGACAAAATAGTTTGTACAAAATGGAATGAATTGATTTAATTTTAAATATTTAAAGTATAGTTTCCTACTTAAAGAATAAGGATCATGTATGTGTCTTTCTAAACATTCCAGGAGACTATATATATGCGTCTATATATGTAAAATGGCAAATATGAAAGCAATATTTTTAAGACAGAATGATATATTGTCACATATTTTATGGGATTCCTTGGTTTGGTGCATTTCATGATCAATTTTCTAAAACTCTGAGAGTTCATGCTAAAAATATTAGGATTAGTACCAATCAATAATTTGCTATACCAAAGTAGGTATAGCAAGGTAGGGTACTTGCCTGTGTGTGACTGACCTGAGTTAGATGCCTAGCAAACCCTAGGGTCCCTTGAGCCCATCAGGAGTGAGCCCTGTACCACCACATATGACCCAAAACCCAATAAACAAACAAAATGTTACAATTCTGTTTTTTGACATTTGCCCCTAAATTTAACTACTCAATGCACTCATTTATTAGTCCTATGAAAATTTCCATATATACATATATATCCTGAGCTTTGCTTTATATATGTCACATGTCCTAACTAATTGGTGACTGTTGAGTGCTAGCTTTGTAAGTGATCAGGACTTTTTCAAAAACTTTAGCTACTATGGAAGAATATTGTCATACACATTTTTGATTCCTTGAAATATGGTCTTTTTCCTTTCAAATTGATTTGGATTTCAATAGGTCATTTGCAAGTTTTTTTATCATTCCATTAAAATATGAGAAATAAGATTGGTTAGGAAATGCCACCTCTCCAGTGGCACACATCTGTGAGTGATTATGTTGCAGTTCAGCTGTGGGAGGCTCATCTGAAATGCTGTCCCTGCCAGCGGTTTCACACTCTGCTTTCCACCGACTCAATTCAGATCACCCAGAGGATTTTAGCTCTCCAGTAATGTGGAAGTCTTATTTAATAGATTTTTTTTTGTTCTGCAGGATGCTAGTTTAGAAAAATAGATTTTAGGACTGGTAAACATCTGTAACAACTGAAAATAGACACAAGAAAACAATGCCACTTCGCCTGATAAGAATTTAGGTTTTCGTAAATAGTTGAATAAAAGTTGGCACTAAAACTCAATGAAATTAACTGCATAAGGTCAACAACACGTGTGTGGTACAAGTCTGACTATATTGAGTGCCACTTCAGGTTAAGCCTTTGTAATCCCGACTCCCATCCCATGTGAAGTTTGGGTCATTAGTTTGAACTCACCCAACTTGCTTTTCTTGTGCTGCTCCCAGAGTTGGTCAGTGAGGCCTAACTTGAATCTCAATGCAGATTATAGGAATACCACAGGAAACTTTCCTGGTATTTTTCATCATTTTGCTTTTCCGAAGATCTTGCACAGCACTGCTTGTAAAACTCCAGTAGAACAGAACCCCTCCCCAAACCACATCGAGTCCCTGGTTTCTGGGTGGCAAGTGTACTTGAAATTCTTTGACCATTCCCCTCACTCTCAGGAGGTTATAGATAGATAGTGTCAGAGACATGCTTGAGAGGCTGGTGAGGTAGTATGAGGGTAAGGCTCTGATCTTGCGTATTGCTGACCCCAATTCCATCCCCAGGGTCTTCTGAACCCTGCCCAGAGTGATTCATGAGCACAGAGCCAGAAGTAAGCCTTGATCACTATCAGGTGAGGTTCCTCATCTCCAAAGAAATAAGTCTGATAGCCATTGGTAAAATGCTCCAGACAGTGTATTTATAAACTAATTTGGATCAATACAAACTGTTCATTCTCTATTAAACACCAGTGAAGATAGGGTTTTTCTACTACCCAGATAGGACCAGGTAAACTTTATGTTGCCACAGACCAGAGCTTACATGTGTCTCTAACTCAAGAATCTAAGATTGGGGAATTTCTGCGAATCCATGCCTGCCTAGTGGGGCTGACTGCGAAGAACTATGAGTCATGTCTTTTCTTTGTGTTTATTTGTCCTCTGCTGTTGTCCGGACCTTGTGGGAGTGTGCCAAACCGGCTCAAAAAAAAACTCGCTCTCCCAGAGGTCCATTCTAGGGTGGAAATGCCCAGGAACACCTCATTAAAGTGAAAACCAGCAAGAAGCGAGTACTTTGCAAAAGCAAGGTCCCCTGATTGTGACGTCAGGCTGGGAATGTCTGCGAATCCACGCCTGCCTAGTGGGGCTGACTGCAAAGAACTGTGAGTCCTGTCTTTTCTTTGTGTTTATTTGTCCTCTCCTGTCATCTGTACCTCATGGAGTGGGCTGAAAAGAGGCTGCAGAAGAGCACTTTGGTTCCTCTTCAATATGCGGCCGTGCGCTCTTTCTAAGGAAAGAACATCATTGCAACAAGAAGAGAAAAAAAATCACACTAAGGACTGTGCTTGATCACTGAAGACCAGAATTTCTCTTTGGAATGTCTTCTCTGCTGTGTGCCTAGGCCCAACATTTGATCCTTTGAGAGGCCTCATCCACAGAGGACTACACTCTCTTGTAGGCAAATCGACACACCCGCAAAGGGCGGAACCAGAGCAGTGTGGCTGCACACATCATTTACCCAATGAATACCACTGCAGCACGTAGAAAAACACACAATATTAGTGTGACAATGGGGAAACAACGCAGGCCAGCGTCAGACATAGAGAATGAAGATGACAATTCTGATGACCAGGTAATGACCAACGAACTAATCAATCTCTCAGATAAGGACTTTAGAAAAGCAATATGGAAGATACTGAAAGAACTCAAAGAAACCATGGACCGAGTTGAAGAGAGCACTAATAAGAACCAAGAAAATATGATGACAGAAATCACAAAACTCCAAACTGAAATAACATGTCAACTAACAGACCTGAAAAACTCAGTAAATGAATTGAATGGTAAAATGGATGATCTCAACACCAGGGTAGAAGAAGCTGAGAATAGAATTGGTGCTGTGGAAGATGAGATACATAACAACTCCATACAGCGGGAGAGATTGGAAAAAGAACTTAAAACAAAAAAAACAGACAATGGAAAAAATAGTCAAAGAATGGGAACAGATGAAAATAGAAGTCTATGATAAGATCACCAGAAACTACTTAGAATCATTGGAGTCCCAGAGACACAGGAAGAAAATTTCCAGGAAGAACCAATGGTCAAGAACATCATTAAAGAGAAACTTCCAGAACTAAAGAATATATGTGATCAAATCTTGCATGCCCGAAGAGTACCAATCAAAAGAAACCCCAGAAAAAATATCCCAAGACACATCCTAGTCACAACAACGAATCCCACAGATAGAGACATAATTCTGCAAACAGCAAGATCAAAAAAGGAAATTACATTCAAGGGAGCATCCTTGAGAGTTACAGCAGACCTATCACCTGAAGCACTCAAGGCCAGAAAGCAATGGTGGGATATTGTGACGAGACTGAATGAAATGAATGCTTCAACTAGAATACTGTACCCAGCAAAACTCACTTTCCGGTTTGATGGAAGAATACATGGTTTCACAGACAAAAAACAGCTCAGAAACTTTACAGACTCAAACCCACACTTAAGAGAAAAACTGAAAGACCTAATTTAAGACAAGACTAACCAAAAGACACACCAAATTTCGATATAAAGCTGGCATCAAATCCTAGGACAATTCTTTCTCTCAATGTCAATGGACTAAATGCACCAGTTAAGAGACTCAGAGTGGCTAAATGGATCAAAAAACTCAATACAACTTTTTGCTGTCTACAAGAAACGCACCTGAATAGTCAGAACAAACATAGACTCAAAATAGAAGGCTGGAGGAAAATTATCCAAGCAAACAACACCCATAAAAAGTTAGAGTGGCCATACTAATATCAGATAATGCAAACTTTATACTCAGGAAGGTTGTAAGGGACAAAGATGGACATTATATATTAATCAAGGGGTATGTAGAGCAGGAAGAAATCACTCTTCTAAACATATATGCACCGAATGAGGGTCCAGCAAAATATTTAATACAATTGTTGGCAAAGCTGAAAAATGACATCAACAACAACACAATAATTGTGGGGGACCTCAACACAGTTTTGTCAACAATGGATAGGTCAACCAGACTGAAACCCAACAAGAATATACTGGACCTGAGGAGAGAAATGGAAGAAAGAGGCCTAGTGGATATATATAGGACACTCCATCCCCAGAAACCTGGATACACATTCTTCTCCAATGTACATGGGACATTCTCCAGGATAGACTACATGCTGGCACATAAAACATATCTTCAAAATATCAAGAGGATAGAAATTTTGCAGGCTACCTTTAC
>PVKC010036374.1:0-13246 GCA_004027635.1 Crocidura indochinensis
TTTTAGCACCACTGCAGACTCACAGAACCTAGAAAATACCAAAATTCCCTTTTACATTCTAATGATCAAGTTCAAAGCACAGTCCAGATAGGCACGGAGAGGTAACCCACTATGGTAATAGCAAATATAGCTGTATAATTCTCAGAATGTGTTTCTGGTAACAGAGCATTTGTATTATATTTAATTTGACTTAAAAAACTGTATTGATCTTACCTGTTGGAAGACTTTCAGGTCTACTTAAAACAATGTGAAAATATAAATCTACCATTTTAATTTTAAATTGAATAAAATATAAATTAGCCAATTATTTACCCAAAAAGGCAATGAGAAAACTTGAGGTCTGCTTGCCAGTGTACATTCAAGTTTTGTACAATATAATACTAAAAAGAGTGTTTAAATAATTTGTGATTATTTACATAGATTATTTACATTTTGGCACTACTATACACTCCACAATCATCATAGGTCTTAGTCTAATTATTTTTAGTTAAAAACATAGGGTAATACCTATGTGAACTTTTTTTCTTTCAGTTTTTTGGAGCACACAAAACTACTGAGGGTTTATTCTGGCTCTGTACTCAAGAATTACTCCTAGTAGAACTTAGGGGACTATATATTGTACCAGGAGTCATAGTGGGTTCTGATCACATGCGAAGCATAAGTGCCTTAGTTCACTATGGTATCTCTGTGAAATTATTTTTATGCCAGTATTACTGAAAAAATATAAATATAATTATGAGGTGAAATACAAACCGACAATAATATATTCAAATAATATCAATGTTACATTTTAAATGTGACTATTTAAGAATTTTACATTATAATCTATCATTCATCTATTATAAATCTAAGTATTAAAAGTTCTGCTTCTTGGGTCGGTAGGAAGATCATTTGCCTTGCATGTGGCCAACCCAGGTTCACTCCCAGGCATTCCATATGGTCCCCTAAGCCTGCCAGGAATGATTTATGAGCACAAAGCCAGGAATAACCCCTGATCACCATTGGGTGTAGATCCCAAACAAACAAAACAACAGCTAAGTCCTACTTCTATTAGACACATTCTATTAGAGTCTGATGTAGATCCTCCACCTAGTGGTGAAAGAAAATCATGATGGTGAGCTAATATATCTGAGGGAAGGAGTTTAAACTAAAAACAGGAAGAGGAGAAATTCCCTAGCTTTCTGATTCTCTGATCCTGGCTAGTTTGTGTCTGTCCTTGCATGGCTTCTGAACTCAAGTTGAAGGAATTTCTCATGCTGCCAGATGTTTGGTCCTTTTTTATTTTATTAATTTTTTTTTGGTTTTTGGGCCACACCCAGTGACGCTCAGGGGTTACTCCTGGCTATGCACTCAGAAGTTGCTCCTGGCTTGGGGGGGGGGGGCATTTGGGAAACCGGTGGATCGAACCGCGGTCCGTCCTAGGCTAGCGCAGGCAGGCAGGCACCTTACCTCCAGCGCCACCTCCCAGCCCCATGTTTGGTCCTTTTAAAACCAAGTCATTTAAATCTTCATGGCATCTTTTTCTGACTTCTTCCAAACCTTGCTTTTTAAAGGTTTTTTTTTTTTTATGTACCTAAGCTTTCATTTACATTAATGCTTAAATTTAAAGGAACCCAAATGTCCAATGGCTGGTGAATCAAAAAAGAATTTGTGTGTATATACATGGTGGAATACTATACAACTGTAAGAAAAGAAGAAATCTTGCCACTCATTATAATATAAATGGAAATGGAGGTTATTCTGTTAAGTAAAATAGAGCAGGAAATACAGATAATTAATGATCATGATATAGGGACAAAACAAGGAAAAAGATAGCATTAAGTTATGACAAACCCTTAGACTTGAATTACAAAACTCAGATTACTAGCAGTTGGGTGAGAGATGGTAGAAATGAACAGAGGTGACAAAGGACCTTGGTGGAGGGTCTTTAGTAGTGAAGGTGCAGTACCTTTTTACATCAAAGCCATAAACATTAGCACTATTATAATCATGTAACCTAATTTATAATTAAAATAAACTATAAAATTATTTAAATGTTGGGTGGAGAGGTAGCACAGCGTTAGGCCACTTGACTTGCACTCAGCTGACTCAGAATAGATCGGTGTTTGATCCCTGGCTTCCCATATGGTCCCCCAAGCCAGGAGCAATTTCTGAATGCAGAGCCAGGAGTAACCCCTGAGCATCACCAGGTATGGCCCAAAAACAAAAGCAAAAATATTACATTTCTGAGTAAAAGCTTTTTTCTATGTATTTCCTTATCACATCATGACCTTTCTTTGCCTGGAAAGAAAAAATATAAAGATTATATCGAAAATCTTCACTTTCTAAAAGTCTTATGTTCATTGTTCTGTGGAAGCAGTCATAAAGGTTGTGTGTCTAAGGTTTAAAAATAAGTTGTGCCTGAAGTTGTTGACACATTTTCCTTTATAACAAAGATTTTTCCCATACCTTGTGAACACAGAAGCTTCTATAAAAAGGGCACAGGCTCTCAAGTCTAAATTCCTTGGGCGAAACTCTCATGATGTAAATAAAAATTACTTTCTTAGACAAATATTCAAACTCTAATTATGGAAAACCTGAAAAACCCAAGAGACCTCCAAGATAATTTTACTTTCCTTGCGAAAATCAAGGCACAATCAAATACTTTCTCATTTGTCAACGAACCTGTGCTCCCACTCTGCTCAGCCATGCATTGTCTGAATAGCCTTTAGCAAAAACACAAGGCCCAAGGTGCAGGTCATACTAATCGCAAGAATATCTCAACAGTTCCAGGAACTTGAAAGAAGAGTTCTTGCTAAATGGCTTTACATAGTTGTCCTCGCTCTTTCATCTTCTGTTTCTATAAAGGTAATATAAATATAGCTTTCAATTTGCCCCCGCAACATAGCAAAATAAATCTGATAGCTATTAGGAGTAGATTATTGAGTAGAGCTGGTTTTGTAAGATCAGAATTTACCATACCTCAAATGACCACGAACTTGACACTATGGGAAAAAAAATGCTGCATACAATTGGGACTTGGTTTTAATCGAGACCAAAAATCCTCAGCATTGACATTGTTATTTGTCTCTAAAAAGCAAAACCTGCCTTTCTCCATGAGGCTAAAGTTCAGAAATAAAACTCTGGCACAACGCAATGAAACTTCAATAGAGTCAAGCTAGACAGAGCACTAGAAAAATAAATAATAGTGAATTCCTCCTCTCTCATACAAATTATGGTCAGAAAACCGTATTCGTGTCTGTTACAGGCAGATAGTGTTCCTATTATGCACATGTAAGTTGTAGGAGTGTTGGCAAGAATGGGAACAATATTTGATTCCCTTCAGAGATTGTGTCCTGAGAAATCTTTCCAATTTTCTCCACACAATGTGTTATTTTTTAAAAAATCAACTTTACACTATTTCCTGACCCAGTGGTGTTGAAACGGATGAGGTATTGTATTTAAGGACAAAGAATAGACATTAATTCAAATATGAATGCATCCAGCACGAAAAGGAAGACTTTATCCTATCAGTGCTTTTGTTTCCTTCATGCAAAAGAAGTATGCTAAAATAAACTGGGTGATTTTCATTGATGAAATATATTCTTAACAAAATTTTGGGTGTGGGAGTTAAATTGCATCCTCCAATGAGAAGTGTTGAATACCTTACCCCAGGATTTTTTGAAGGCAAGCTCCTTTAGAACCAGCAGGGGGCGCTAAGTAAGCTGGGCTCATAAGGCAGTGGTATATTGCCTTCCTCAATGACTAGCAGCATCCTTATAGAGGATGGAAGTTGGGACCTAGCCACTTAGCAAGAAGGAATTTTCAGTGAAAGAACAAGGATTTGTTAATGCATTGAGTGTACTTTCCTAGACTCTAAAACTATAAGAAACTAGTCTTCTTTTTTCTTTTAAAGCCCCTCAACCCCCAGTTTGGAATATATTTTATGGGCAACTACAGAAAACTACTATACAGGGTGATCAAGTTCTTGTAAAGAATGACAACAAAATTCCCATACATAATGGGTACCAGGTAAAATTACATGGAATGCCCTCCCACATTCTAACTAGTTCTGAGTTTGTGTTTTCTTTATAAAAGCTGTAAGATTATATTTTAAACCATATGTTACCAAGAAGTAGGCAAGTTTCTGCATTAACAATCCAGAGCTTGGTAACAATTAGACATCTGTTTTTGTACACTGTTAGAGACTGACAGCAGTTCAATGGAAGCAGGGAAAGCAACAGAAATATTATACCTGCCAAGTTCTAGCCATTTGTTATCTCACATAGTAATTTGTTGTCTCAGGAGATCACTAAGGAGAGAAAGAACCATGCCGTGCTACAAAATAAACTTTGTAAAACAGGTAATTTAATAGGAAATTAATGATGTGCTGACAAGATCGAGAGAAGATAAGAAAAATAGTTGTACATTTTGCAATTCCGCCAGCAAGGCACATTTAGATATTTTCTCATAAAAAAGGTAATATTTATCTTCTCTAGAGAGATATTTGAAAAACAGAGGGTGAGAGATTCTGGATTGACTTTTCTCAGCACCAATTAAAATATATGACTTTAGTTCAGACATCATTGTCCTGCTCTCATTCTTAACAATGATTGTCCATATGGGAGAGTCTAAACTTTCAGTCTCTCCCCTCCTGACTTCATGACTAGCTTCATTGAAAGTATTAATTCAGAGAAGTTTATACAGCATGAGGTAAATTTCAATAATATTCATGAACAATAAAAGTAAGATGATAGCAAACAGTGTTTAGAGTATTGGCTTTAATATAATTATTTCTTAAGAAATAAAACATATAATTAGATGCAAAAATTAGATGTAAATGATATTCTTTCTCATAACCAGAACACAAATATATCACAAACTTTATACTTATCTTTTATACTTATCTTAAAGTAGGTATCTGTTTTCATATAAAATAGGCAATATGTATAGGCATTTAATAAAAGATGCTTAAATATACCTTCTGATGAATTAACTTTATTTCTAAAAATTGCAAGTTGTACTTAGTATTTAAGAATGTAACATAGAATATGGGGTTCATAACTGTCCAGCCTGAGTTAAAAACTATATATTTGACATCACTAGAATTACATGCTCTTTAAGATGAGCACAGGATGTCAAGAAATAACTTCGGGTGAAAGAGAGTGACCCATGGTATTCAAGCAGAAAAAGAACATAATTTGTTTTCTTTCATCTGCCTGGTCTCTTCCTGAATCTTTCCTTGCATGCTTTCCTTACAGATGCTCTCCTCTGTCAGCCAGACTTCTGTTTATGTTGAGCAATTGCACCTCATCTAATCAAAAGAGCACTTTACCACAAAAAAAAAAAAAAAACAAGCTAAGCTTTTATTTTCAAAGAACAAATCGTTTCTGTCAAAGCAAGGGCCAAAAATATAGCTCCTTGGAATTTAGTTTAATTATTTAATAATATAAAATTATTTAATTTAATTCATTATTGGTCATTATATCAAGTCATCAGCCTATATTTTTTTAAATTTTTCACAGTTACCACATACTGCAGTGTTTGAGGTTCAGGGTCTACTCTCTGTAATGTTTGACATGATCTAAGTCCAATGTTTTGGTGCTTAAACCTAACTTTATAATGTTTCCCTGGCCTATGGTAGTCAGAAGCACACAAAACAGTGTAGTAGAACTTCTCACTGCTGAGGATTTAATTCAGGACTTCATATATACCCAGTCTATGTTCAGCATGCCATGTCTATACTTTACCACTTAAGCTGTCTCACTGGCCCATACACCCATTCATTTGGCAAATACTTATGCTTTTACTTTGCATTATCCATTGTTTAAGAAGAAAAGCCAAGATAAGTAAGGTCTATTCCATATTTACACATCTAGACAATACAAAAGAACAGGAAATATGTATAAATAAGAAATAATATAAATCTTAATGTCTGTTCATTAAGACCTTCAACAAAGCCATTGATTATCTATCATATGCCAACTTGTTCTTGAAGATTGATTATGCAAGTCAAAAAGGATTTGGGCAGTCACCAAACTCACAAAGTTTGGTAAAGCCAATTAATTCGATTGCAACATAGAGAATATGACAATTAATCCAACTTCTACAAAATTAAATTATAATTTCAGTGAAATTGTATTCTCAAATACTAAAGGATGTCATTTTTGAGACATTCAATAAATGTGAAGGGTCTGGAAAAAAAGTCCATAGACATAGCAAGTAATTTAAGAAAGGATGAAAATGAGCTAGTATGGCTCATTGAGGCATCACAGATCTGTCCTAGTCACCAGGAGAGATTTTCAGCAAACCCCATCAAGGCAGCTATAAAAATTAACATTGTTATTTGTTCACTGTCAGAAAAGTTGCTAGGGGCCAGAGTGGTAGTGCAAGCAGTAAGGCATCTCTGCTTTGCCCATACTAGCCTAGAATGAACAACTGTTCAATCCTCCAGTATACCATATGGTCCCCCAAGCCAGGAGCAATTTCTGAGTGCATAGCCAGGAGTAATCCCTTAGTGTCACTGGGTGTGGCCCAAAAACCAAAAAAAAAATGTTCTTAACCAGACAATCAGACAATCTATGAGTTACATTGCCTAGTTCATAATTGTGATGACCGTTAAGGTCAAGAGTTTTAAATGTAACTGGCAAAGATGAGAAATTTACCTAGCTCAAGAACTTGAATACATTTCATAAAAGGAAAATAAATATAAATTAAAGTGTCTCAAAAAAAAGTAGTTTGTGCCAGCAAATGCCTTCCTCAACTTTGTAGTCTAGTCAATATGAGCCTCAAATTCTATAATGTCATTTGTATTCATCATGTCAGCATTCACATCAATCTGGTTGTCTGTATTCATGATGAATGTCATTTTCTGAAATCAAAAAAATAATCAGCTTTATTTCTGTGTATTTATTAATACATGATTATTATTTATGGTTTGTTAAAATTTTCTACAGTATTTTTCCTGAAATGTTTGAAAAGAAAAATTGCTGAAACTCTTGCTGAAAGTAGCTAGAGATAGAAAAGTTTAGTAAAAACCTTTACAACTGAAAACCCTTCCACATTAGCATTCAGCTGGGACCTGTAGGTTGGGGCCAGAATAGCACAGGGGGTTGGACATTTGTCTTGCTCTTGACAAACCTGGGTTTAATCTCTGGCATCCCTTAAAGTCCCCACAGCCTGCAAGAAGTGATTCCTGAATGCAGAGCCAGGAGTAACCCCTGAATGCTGTTAGGTGTGGCCCAAAAACCAAACTAACAAGAAAAATCCTGTAGGCTTATTTGTAGATTGCCCTTTAACAAAGAAAAATAGCTCATAATGTTTAATATAATATATATTTATTAATAATAATATGTTAAATGAACATACAGCTTATACAGTCTGTCATTTGGAATGTTTTTTCAAACCCTGGAAAAATCAACTAAAGGTATCTCTCCTGGAATACAAGCTCAAAGCCTTCACAGCACTAACGATCCCAATGACAGAAGTTATTTTCCAACATATTACCTGAGAAATTAACCAGGTACAGAAAAACCATGTGTCTTTCCCTTTACACAGCCATTTTTCTAGCTTTCTTGAAAGTTAAATATGACAGAAATAAAGAGAAAGCCCTTCAGCATCTTGTCCTATGGAATGATTTGCTACACACATGCCATGACACTTTATTGCTTTGTTGCTGCCTCAGCATGACAATCTTGAAATGAAAACAAGTCTATTACCAGGCACATCATATGTACAAAATAGGATTCAAATATCGGATTTGGTCATGAGATCTAGTTTTCAAATTAGGTCCCAAACTGTGCAAATTTGGAAGCAAAAAAGACTTTGAGACTATAATATAAAGGGGAAGAGTTGAGTTTGACAACAGCATGCTAAGAGAATGAGAATTTCAAATTGAATCATTGGAAGAGCTAAATTTGTAGGGACAAAGTGAAAAGGAAATGAATCAGCTCTCGGGAAGAGAAAATATCAGCATATCACCAACAAGGAAAGTAGGTAAAAAAAATAGAAGATCATTAATTGTCACTTAGAAGAAAGTGATCATTTCCAAATAATAAAGGAAAGAAAGTGAAAGAAAAATAAACTGCTGTGTGAAAATTGACTTATCACAAAGGGATATACATCAGTAATGACTTTACTTATGCTTTAGTTTTCTTGGTCTCCTTGCTTGAAAACGGGCTGTGGAATGATAGAAAATAAAGATTGAAAATAATTTAATAACCAAGATAGTCTGATATGATCAGATCCAATTTTATATCAGTTTGCGGTTTCTCATAGAGGATTTTACATCTCAGTGTTTTCCCATTTACATTTACCATTAGACCTTTTATTTATTTAGATGATAGTTTAGGGAAACAGGTTGCAATAGTGTTCCAGTTTCTGGTATCAATGTACAAAGTAACTGCTTTGTGCACTACCAAAGTGCCTGTGACCCACCCACCCCCATCCACTTGTCATCTCCAAGTCCATGCTCCTTCCTCATTACCATCCTTTTATTCGTTTATCACCAGGTATGATGGTAACATATCTCTTAGTACTCACTATGTGCTTAAAGATGCCCACTGAAGTTTCAGTGTTATTTCCCACAACTTTTGTTCCCCTTGCTTCCTGCTCCCAAATCTGGCATTTTCAGGATTGTTTTCTCATAACAAATGTATATTATTGATTGATATGTCCCTACCCTTGATTTGTTTCTCTATATGCCACAGATTAATGAGACCGTCTTTTTTGTCTTTATGCTCATTATCACTTACTTAGTCTCAGGGAAACACAAATCAAAATAATGAGGTATCACCTCACACCAGTGAAAATGGCATCTATTAGAAAGACTTGATGTTTCTTTTTGAAACCAATGTGAATTACAAGTGTTTCACAGTTATAGTTCAGGTATATATTGGCAGTGAGTTAGGCTCATTCCCACCATCAGTGTTGACCTCCCTCCACCATAGTTCTCAGAATTTATCCCATTCCTCCACCTTAGCTCTGGACTGCTAGTATAATAGGTCCATTTTGTTTATAGTTTGTTATAGTTTGATTCTATTGTCATTAACTTTGGTATAGGTATTTAGATCTAATCATTTGTATTTCCACTCAATGCTCCTGAGATCATTTAGTCCCTGAATCTCATCCACTTTATTTTTTCCTTTTCTCAATTTGTAGGAGGACATAAACATATGAGGTAGAACAAGATGATTCATGTTCTATGGTTCTGTAAAAAAAGATGGGGCCCCTATCAAGAAGCTATAAATAAAATTAAAGAAGCAAAAAGAAAAAAGAGAGAAAAAAAAGGCAGAAGAAAATGATGGGGGAAGTTTTTTTTTCTGCATAGGCACAATAAACATTGGGGGAAATTAGAGAGGAAATAAACTTGGCCTAAGAGATAGAGGATGTCTCTACTCTTGAAGCATACTGTAATATTGACTACAGACTCCAGGCACCTTAGTTACCAAACCCCAAGGTCTTTCTTTATGGTCCCTGGAAAAGGTTTGCTTGCTCGCAGTTGTCAAAATCAGTCTTCTATAATTAGAGATCTTGGATTTTGCACAGATCCTAGTGTGAAGCCTAGAATAAAGTCTTTCTTTCTGGTCCCAGAAAAAGTTCTGTTTAGTGGCAGTTATTGTAGTCAATCCTCTGTAATTAGAAATCTTGGTTTTGCATAGATCCTAGGATGGAGTGTCTTCTGGTTTCATCTCCCGTTAGTTGATATTGTAGGACAACATGCCCTTAGATCACACTGTTGCTGTTTCTTCATTGTTAGAGTGTCATATGAACCTATTCTCAAAATTTGGTGTCTGAGCAGTATTAGGGCCTTCCCCGGGGAGAGCTTGATTCCTGGTACTGGTGCAGAGAACTGTGCCAGTTCTAAGGTTCGGAAGACCTTTTTTATTTTTTTTTTAAGTTACTAACTATGTGCTCATCATCTTCCTGCATTCACTGTTTTTACTGAGAAAAAAACAAACTTCATGCCCAAGAAGCTGTGAGTGAGGTATTATTATCCTATTATCCTATCCCAGACTAGCAACTGAGACAGAGGTTAGGTTAGCTGCTCAGAGTCACACTGACAGTAAGTGCTAGGGGGTGGTGAATGAATTCATCATATTCCTCCAAGAGGCAGATGTTAAGATATGATCAGATGTGCAAGACACATGCCCCAGAATGAAAGGAAGGTGAAGGTGTCAGAGGAGATTGTAGAATCACATAGCAGGTTTGACCTGGTGGAGCAAAGAAAAAGGAAAGGAAGGTTGAGTAAGAAAATTCTTTTGTTTTTGTTTTTGTTTTTGTTTTTGGGCCACACCCAGTGAAGCTCAGGGGTTACTCATGGCTATGCGTTCAGAATTCGCTCCTGGCTTGGGGGACCATATGGGATGCCAGGAGATTGAACCGCGGTCCGTCCTAGGTTAGCACTGGCAAGGCAGACTTTACCTCTAGAGCCACCACGCCGGCCCCAAGCAAGAAAATTCTTCAGACTATATACCATTCTAGAACATGGTGGCACAGATGATAGGGAGCTGAATGTTTTAGTCTACTAGTTGTGTATTCCTGCACTGGGAAGGGAGTCCCAGTTGCACATGGAGTGGTGAATTCAGTCATCAGCTATACCCTTGCATTAGAATTACTATATAGTTTTGTTAATGGTATCACAACTGGGGTTATAAACCCAAATCCATTTATCAGATTGTCCATTATACAATGAGATTTGGATTCAGCATACAAAGAGAAAATGTGCATCTCCTGATGCAGTTGCCTCTTTCTTCTACCTAAGTTGCTCCCAATTTTTTTTTTTTTTGGTTTTTGGGTCACACCCGGCAGTGCTCAGGGGTTACTCCTGGCTCCATGCTCAGAAATTGCTCCTGGCAGGCACAGGGGACCATATGGGGCACCGGGATTCGAACCGATGACCTTTTGCATGAAAGGCAAACGCCTTCCCTCCATGCTATCTCCTGGGCCCCAGACCCTAAGAATCTTTATGAAATAATATGAAAAGAAAAATCCTAGAGTCTTTATTTGTTGATCTATGAAATTTTTATTTAAAAATAGTAAAAAGAGATATATTTGTCCAATAAGCATTTTATTTTTAATATAGATTTTCTCAATTCTCATATTATTACAATGTCAGACTTGAATATGAATTTTTGTCTCCTAAACTGTTAAGTAAATCTGTTCATTTTAAATATAAAACTGATTAAGGGGAAATAGATAATTAAAATAAAAGCATGTAGATAGACTAGCTTTCATGAAAATTTATTTTATGTCTCTTTATACACATAAGTAAATAAGACATACGTAAAGATAATACCCAGTATTTGTGCTGCTCAAAGTCTAACTAGGAATGGTCAATAATATAGAAGTGCTAATACATTTTCGTTTGACTTAAATTCAATAGCCCTAATTTTGGTACTTTGGGACATACATAATAAAAACATAATATTATGGACTGGAAAGATAGCATGTATTTACCTTCCATTCACTAATCAGAAAACAATCTGTCTGAATTTGGGGTTTCTATTTGAGTGGAAGTTTTTTGTTTGCATGGGTTTTTTTTGGTTGTTTTTGTGGTCACATAATGACATGTGTTTAGATAGAATAAAATTGCCTTCTTTGGTCTTCTTTCACCAAGGGCCTGGGTTAATCCTGTTTGCTCATGGTTGATATTCTGCAAACCTAGTTTTTCTTCCAGGTTTTCCTTTCCTTGTAAGTTGCTAGCTATCAGAGTATTTTCTTTCTCAGGTCCAGAATAAATCAGAAGCAATGAATCAGTCAATCCATGTACATAAGTCACTATGGTCATACCAAACAATCCTTGAGGATTGTCTCCATATGGAAAACTACTCATTAATAAAGTACTAACATTAAAAATAGAAGAACTGTAAAGGAACAAGAAAAACTAGGGCATGTTCATTAAAATTTTGATTTATTTTTGTTTTGGAAGGTATATTTGGCAATGTTCTGGGGTTACACCTTGCTCAGCATTCAGGAATTACTCCTGGTGGTGCTCAAGGACCATATGGAGTTCCAGGGATCTAATCAAGGTCAGCTGGTGCAAGGCAAGCACCATACCACTGTACTAGCTCTCCAGTCCTATCTAAGATTTGAGACTGAAGTAAATAGTTCATCTTCTATCAGCCTTGTGCCAAAGGAATTTTTTTCTTTTTTTTCCAAACCAGGAATTTTCAAATAAAATACTTTTGCCAAAACTCATTTTATAGCAGTTAGAAATGTTACCAATTGGGGGTGGGGAGGGGTGGCAGAGTGATAGCACAGTGGTAGGGTGCTTGCCTTGCAAGCAGCTGACCCAGGATGGACTTGGGTTCAATTCTTGTCATCCCATATGGTCCCTGGAGCCAGGAGCAATTTCAGAACACAAAGCCAGGAGTAACCCCTGAACGGCTCCAGGTGTGGCAAAAAAACAAACAAAAGTTACCTTTTTTTAATCATTCATAGGCTCACATATATTGAAGTAATGTTTATATTAGAGCGATTATCAAGAGCTTCCTAATTACAAAATAGAAGTGTTACTTGTTTTCTTTTTTTAGACCCATGAAGCTATGAATGTTATAAGCTTTTTGAGTCTGTTTGTGTAATAGTTTAATTCTTTGAAATACAAAAAGTCACTAAGAAAATTTAATTTCTCTGAAGAGAAAAGTCTAACTTAGTAGAATGATCTGCCACACTTTCATGGAGTTAGATCAAAGACTGATTTTGTGCTACCAGCCAGGTAACACACCCATTCATAGTACGACGATCCCTGGAAACAATAAATTGGAGAGAAGCTTGGCTTTCAGTTGCATATTCCCAACTGTGCACTTTTTCACCACTAGATTGTTGTAATAGTTTGATGCTGCTTGTAAACTTTTCTCTCCATATCAGTTTGGTCTCTTTGATGAAAAAAATTTAAGTGCTTTTATTTTTCATTTTGGTCTGAGTGTTATGACTTGTGGAAATAACATTTTTTATTATTAATAAGAGAATATCTCAGAAAGCTGTTTTGTCAAAAAAAAAGATACTGCCATTATGTTTAAAAAATCATAACCAAAAAAAAAAAACCCAAATGCCCATAAACTAGAGATCCATGTATATGTAGAATGCTTGTTCTTATTGATTTGTAGTACTCCATCTTGTTAAGAGACTTGCTTACTTATTGATGGGCATAAAAACTGTTCCTAATTTAGGGGTTCTCTGAGAAAAAGATGTAAAAAATGCATACTTACCTTTTTCTGGACCTAAACTTCTGGAAATTTGCTTACCTTCTGTCTATATAAAACCATAA
>PVKC010036375.1:0-13247 GCA_004027635.1 Crocidura indochinensis
ACACACACACACACACACAAACACACACACATTTTATTTTTAGTGTATTTCCCATCTCTGGAGAAAAAAATGGGAGCATACTAAACTTTTGGCTATTGCATTAATGACTTTATAGGTTATACAATAATTTTCACAAATATAATTGCTAATGAACTCTCTCCCCTTCTTTTTCCATTTTTAATTCTCTATTTTCTTTGTATTTCTTAATAACTTTGCTTTCTGTCATCCTGAATCAAATGTATTACGATCAGTTATGTCAACAACATTTTCTTTAAAAAATAATTAATAAAAGGATAGTAAATGAATACTTTATCCTTTCTGAATTTTATTTCTTTTTTTATAAAATGAGGTCAAACCACTTTACCTTGGCATCTTGAGCATTCTTGTCAAATGAACCCTCAAAAAAAGGGGGGCTTGAAAGGTAGATGATGCTATGTTTTTCCTGTTTTGTAGAAACTTGGGATATAGTTACCTTTACTTTACTTTATAAGTAGGCATCACGTGTTTCCAGAAGACAATTTTGAGAGGGGTTTTAGGGAGACCCAAGTCTGCCTGAGCTATTTTAATATATGCAACATTAGGGCCGAAGTAGGGCACCGTGGGTTGCATGTTTGCCTTGAGCCCTGCAGACCCAGATTGGCTCTCTTGCATTCCATGTGGTCAAAAACAAAAACAGAAGCCCAAAAACAAACAAAAAGAAAACAAATATATGCAACATTATAATCCCAGTAATAGGAAACTGTAGATTTAAAAGAAATTTTACTTGAGTGGCTGTAGCAATAGCACAGCGAGTAGGGTGCTTGCCTTGCACGTGGCCAATCAGGGTGGAACCTCCGCGTCCCATATGATCCCCTGAGCCTGTCAGGAATGATTTCTGCGTGGGGAGCCAGGAGTAACAATGAGCGACACAAGGTGTGGTCCAGAAACAAACAAAAAAATCACTTGCAATTTTACTACTTGAAGTAACCATGACTCAAGTATAAACAATCAGCCTAGAATTCTTTAGGTTTTATATAATCTGGAATAAATGCTTTACACATCAAACTAAATATATTTGCTTTAATAACAAACCAAATATATAATAAATATAATATATAATACATATGAAGTGGTGATTCACTGAAGTACCCTACTGTTGTTTAGTTCTTTATCTTTTACCAAATGTTTTAATGTACATTATGATTTTGCTTACTCGTAATTATCCCAGAAAAGTCTAGTGTCTTATGTATCTTACCACAGTAGATAGAAATACTAATGGGTTTCTATAAGAAAACTTTAAAAGCCTGGGGTGAGATATATCCAGTTTAATCTGAGGATTTGCAACATGCTAGAAATATGAGCCCAGATAAATAAATACAAAAATGATTTCATGAACTTGATTAAACTATTTTAGACAGTTTCATATTCTGTAATATTCTCATTATTTTAGATAAACGCATTTGTTACCAATCTAAATTTAAAGAAAAAATAATTTTGAATTTTGTATGATTCTAAAGATTTTCTTAAATTGTGTTAACTTTCAGATTAGCTGAAGAGAATCATGTAAAGTTTTAGCACAGATTGTCAGTAAGTAGTCAATAAATATTTCACATTTTCTATTTCCCCATATTTTTCCGTGTCTATGGAAAAAAAACTGCCACACACACATCTTATTTTTAATTTTTTTAATCTCTTATCTTTTAAGTAGGGGCTCCTGCCTTTTTCATAGAACCTTGGGACATGAATTACTTTATTTTACTACATATTCCCGCATTTTTCTATAAAACTAAGAAGAAAGAAATAACAAAAGGCCGGGGCCAGGGGCCAAGTGGTCTTGAATGCATTGGCAGGGAAATAAATAAGGACAGAACTAAATATCCAAGCCAAAGTCAACAATAATAGAATTAAGGGACTGAAATTTAACAATATAAGCTTAAGGGGCGTGTTTTACTGGCAAGACAGGGGGCAAAAGGTGGGTGGTATAGGATGCACTCTGGGTTCATTGGTGGAGGGAGGTTGACACTGGTGATGGGAAGGACCCTGACTTATTGTATATCTGAAATTCAACTATGAAGGACTCTGTAGATCACAATTGTTTCGATAAAATAAAATAAAAAAGAGTTTTCATTTATGTGGAATATTTTTCTATATTTGTGTGCTTGTGCATTTGTGTTGTTGTTGGAAGGCATTGTTTAGTCAATAACTGAGAGCATATGAACAGCAATTTGTGGATGGATTTGGGAAATTTGGTGTCATCTCTGCTGAGAAGCCATGATAGAGAAAAGCACAAACACGGAATGTAAAGGGATGTAAAATTTAATAAGGCTTACAGTTTGAAGCTCTCTGTAGAATGCATATAAATTAATTAAGTGCAAAAAACCCAACAATTCCAAAACACTGTGCCAATGGTCCTGGAAAAGGGATACTTGTTATCATCCTTTAGCAGGCTCTATACAAGAAAATTTTCTTGGTTTTGCCATTGTCTAGCCAGTGATCTGTGATCATATGAATCCTAATGTAGATATTTTTGACAATCCTACCTGTACCAATGACGAATTCTCACTCCATAATGTCTGTGATTTAATGAGTGATCTAGGAAGCAAGAAGTTTAGTATTAGGATTATGGACTGGGACATCATAATTTGAGGCTCTATATTCAACACTAGCAACAGAGGAGGTCACAGATGGTACTTTTGTGAGGATCTTGTGTTTATGGTATTAAGATGAACAGTCAATAAACCAATAACTGCACGTTGTTCAATTCAATAAACCCCTAAGAGATTGAATTGAAGTGAAAAAGAAAAGCTCTTGGGTGCCTTTCCCTCTTCAGTTTTTTTTCTGTGCCTAGAAACTGAATAGTTGAATTGACACCATGCCAAAGTTTAACTTTTATTCATATATTTTCTAGATAAATAGAATTAATTTCCCTTTGTATTTTAAAGAGGATAAAGTGTCTTGATTATGTGATGAGGCCCTAAAGACCTTCTTAAGTAGTGCTGACAAGTCTACGGATAGACTAAGGACATTCTTTATTTTGGGAAAGGATCAGTGTAGCCCCACTAGAGTCCATATACATTGTCAAATTTTATGAAACCATTTGGTAACAATATCTTTTGTTATGTTTTTAATATGTCTTCTTGGGTGGTCAAAATATTAGCCATCAACTTTAGTCTGGTTTTGGATGACAAAAGCTCCATGGATTTCATATTAAAATAGAAACTGAACTCAAAATGGAATCCTTTTTTCTAATTATATCCATTTCCCTATTTTCTAATTATATATTTTCATTTCATTCAATGTCACAAGTCCTATTTGATATTTTGTCTTAAAAGGATAGTTATATTTAAATGTATGCACATATCTTATGTACATATCCTGTATTTTGGCATGAATGCTTCTAGATGTTAATGTTATATTTGGATTTCTTACAAAACTAATCAGTTATTCCTGAATCTGCAATGCTCTTTTCAGAATTTTTGGGAAGGGGAATGGACAATGAATGATATGAAGATTATCCACCCCCTCCTCCTTCTGCATCCCTACCTAGTGACAGAATGACTTGGAAGTGAGTTATGAAAATAACTGCTCTATCAGAGGTTTTAAAGTGTATATAAAGCTATTTTGCAAGAGCAGCAGAACAGAAACAAGTTCAAAAGGACAGAGGAGAATCATTCCAAATCTGAGGCAAGCAGAATTTCACTGAAATTTACAGGATTCCTTGGATATGTCTTTGATTCATGCACTGATTTCCCAACATTTGGAAACTAATTCAAATGGTAGTAAAAGAAATGAAAACAATTTCTTTGTAAAAAAAATAAATTGTTTTACTTCTATTAGATAAACTGAAAAAACAACTATTGTCCCCCTAATTTGAGAGCCTTGACTTTTAAAATCAAGGGAATGGTTATTTAAAAAAAACAATATTTCTATTCTCTCTGTCTCTCTTTCTCTTTCTGTCTCTTTCTCAATGAAAAACACACTTTGTGAATTAGCCAAAGGAAGTTAAGGATGAGGCTTTGGGGAGAGGAAGTAGTGCAACTGTTTATCAAGTTAATCTTCCAGTATAGAAGTTGGGCTCAGAGCCAGATTTGCTGCTTAGAACAAATGGAAAGTACTTGAATTGGTTAAAAAAATAATCCCTCCAGCCTTAGCTCTGATGCTTACAGGTTACTCTTGTATCTTTACTACAGTCTTTCAAGCTCACTAAATATGTGAAGTGACTAGAGATAAGTCACCTTGTTAGATGTGAACTGTCTCCTCATTTATTTAATTACAGTAAAAGTCTCTCTAGTTAACTGTTATAATGAGACCCAACAGTTAACCATAACCAATTTAAAAGTGCACCTCAATATCAGATTTTCTGAAACATTCTCCATTCTTGACTTTTGCCTTTATTATCTATTAATCGTACAAATAAAATACAAAAATAGGGGGAATTAAGAATACAATATCAGGATCATTTTAGTGGTGTCTTGAAAGCAGGAATTGTGTTAAGCGGTAGAAAAGATACTTCCCATTTTCTATTTGATTCTAAATCTAATTATTGGTTTCAATGACTTTGAACTTTCTTTCTTAATCATGACTTTATTTCTTTACTTGAGTTGAGCTCAGTATTTAGCAAAACAATGATAGTAAAAGAACATGCCATTTTATTTTTTAAATTAATTTCTTTATTTGTGCACCATGTTTACAAACATGTTTGTAGTTGGGTTTCAGTTATAAGTAACTGAAACTTCACCAGTTCAATATTCCCACCACCAATGCCTCCCAAAATGCTATTTTAAAATGTTATTGAGGGGCTGGAGAGATAGCATAGCAGTGAGGTGTTTCCCTTGCCAAACTGGGAGGGACCTGGTTCGATTCCCAATATTCCAGATGGTCCCCCAGCCAGCCAGAGGCAATTTCTGAGTACAGAACCAGAGGTAACCCCTGAGAGTCACTGATTATAGCCCCCAAACCAATCAATCAATCAATCAATCAATCAAGTTTCCAAAAATAAAATGTTATTGACAGCATTGTTTTTAGTTTTGATTTTTGGCTACCCCTGGCTATTCTCAGTAATTCCTCTTGACAGGGCTCAGAGGACTACTTGGTGTCAGAAATCGAATCCAGGTTATGTATGAAGCAAGCACCCTACAACTACACTATCTCTCTAACTCAATGTATATTATTTTGTATTGAATTATTCTAATACGAAGGGAATTCATTTTTATTGAATCACCATGAATTATAAAGTTAAAAATATTTTTGAGTTTCAGGCATACATTGTTTTAAAACCCTTCACAGGTATCCATTATCTTCCATCAATGTTCCCAGTTTCCTTCCTATCCCATAGTCTGCCTCTATAGCAGGCACTTCCCTCCCCACTATTTTCCTAGAGTTCCCTTCCCTAATTTATACTCCAACCCCACCGCTGCCCCAGTGCCAGCTTCCTACTAAATACCATTTCTCCTGCTCTTCATATCTATTGCCACTGGGCATTTGAAATTCCGTGTGATGTTTCCTTATATCCAACTTATGAGAGAGATAGTTCTGAGTTTGTTCCTCCCCCACTAATGTATTTTATTCGATATAATATTCTTTAGATCTAGCAGTTCCCAACAGTCCCAAAAGCACTAAAGACAATAAATAAATAAATAAATAAATAAATAAATAAATGCAATAAAGACATCTGCATTTCTATGTTGATTGCTGCACCATATACAACATGCAATTGGTATACAATATACTATACACAACATATTCAATAGCAAAAAATTGGAAACAACCCAAATACACATAGTAGGAAGTCTTTTTGAAAAGGAATACACTAGGTTAGGGTGTTCTATTTTTGAAGCGTTCTGTTCCAGAAATTTTAGCATTCTATTACTGTCCCAGCAGTAATCAGCTGTTAAGACATTCAGTTGGTTCTATAAGCCCCAAGTCCATTTTCTCAGATAAAACATATGTAATGCCAAATTTCTTAAATAATACAAAGTTGTAGTCAATTACTTCAGTGAGATACTCAGTTGATTGGGCAGTATTGTTTTCCAGATTTTGGCTATCATGGCCTTACTTTTTGATTTATTCAGTAGGTATTTGCTAAATAGCTACTGTGTGGTGTAGAGATTAAGTAATGAAAAAGTAACTAAATTCCTCATGACGATGAGTATATAAATAAACACGTTTTTCAGTGGCAAAAGATTTTAAGGTAAAATAGAACGCTGTACATTATTAGGACTAGTAGTAGTGTGGGAGGCAGAGTTTTCATGTAGTAATCAGGATTCATAAGGAAGGGAGGATAAGCAGGGTCTGAAGAAATCTAAGGAGAGAACTATCCATATGAAGCTCAAGAGCTGAATTTGGTTGTATCAGAGTGAGGAAATGAATGACACAATATGAGCTTGGAGAAACAGTGGGTCAGGGCTGTGAGGGCAGTCAGTCTCTGAAAGATTTTAGGTTTTTCTACCATAGGTCATATAGATAATACCGGAGAGACTTGAGAAGATAGTGAAATGATTTAATATACTTTTAAAAATCATCTCCTGGCTGCTATTTTAATAGTAGCCAATAAAGGAGAAAGGAAAAACATAGTAAGACTAATTACTAGGCTACACCAACAATTCAGATATGATAGTGCTGTGATTCATAGTGGTGTTGATGGATGTCATGAGAAATAGGTAGAACCTGGGTGTATTTTGAAGGCAATATCAAGACAAGTGTCTGGTGAAAAGAAATATTTAAAAAAAAGTTGATAGAAATGATACCAGAGATTGTACGTTGGGCAACTAGAATACTGGGGTTGTTTTAGCTAAATGCAAAGGACTACAGAAAGAACACATTTTGGGTGGATAAATATTGAGTTAGTGGGATCAAAGATGTAGTATAGATGTTAATGTACACATCTTTTATTTACCTGATTCTGGTTCAGTCTCTTACATTGCATCTGGTCTCCTGAAAACCACCAGAAGTGAACCTAGAATGCAAAGTAGAAATAGAACCGCAAGAGCCACTGTTTGTGGCCTCATGCTCCACAAAAAAAAAAAAAAAAAAAAAAAAAAAAAAAAAAAAAAAAAAAAAAAAAAAAAAAAAAAAAAAGACAGAGAATGATAAAGCATATCTGAGTACATTAGGTAATGTGGATGTCTCTAGTGATCCTGACAGGAGAATTCTGGAATTAGGAGGGAAATTTGGCTTTGTTATTTCACAGAAGTTTCAGGGAAGAGGTAGTAGAAGGACTGAAGAGTTAAGGAAGATGATTTAAAAATATATTGTTTATTTTGGTGCTACACCTGGCAGTACTCACTCATAGTTTATTCCTGGTTTGTACTTTTTATTTGTGCATATTATTTAATATAATATTTTCAATTTGCTATTCTCTATATTCAATGTATTACTTTTCAATGTATTGTTCTCTTTATATACCCCAAAATTATGGTTATAGAAGAAAAATAGGGGAATGTAGAATGCACTCAAAAGCAAAAATATACAAATAGAGCCGTTTTTTTCTATTTCAGAGCTTTGTTCACAGTGGAAACTTAAAATGATACAATCGTATTCTATTGTTTCTTTGAGTTAAAATATAGAATAAACTCACACCAAGAAAAAAGACACTCATACGTTCTAGTTTTCATAGAAAACATGTGGTGACTAAATTAATTTATAGCTTAGTATATATGTTAGTTATAGCTCAGAAATAAATTTTAATAAAATCTTCAGCAAATCAACTCTGGTATGTAATTGAAGATTGAAGTTATATAAAATTTGTTTTTATTTTATAATCATGTAAAAAGTTTAGCATACTTCTTACCTCTGCTAACAAAGATTGTGTCTCTACTTCCTCTTCTCCAGATTTAAGATATTTTTAGATTCTCTCTTTCATCTTCACATTAGTACTGATATTGGAGATAAAAACTCCAGTTTCTGCTTCTTTATTGGTAAAATGGAGCGAGCACTCTGAGCTAACCTTTCAGAGTGATGTGACTTGTAGAACATCAATAATTATGATGCCAAGGTGGTTGTTGGATGTCACCTACTTTCAGGAGTTTAATACTTGTGAATAATGAACAGTTCTATCCAAGACACAGTCAGTTATTTTTCAATTGTACTCTGGTGACCATATAGTGTTCAAGATTGAACCAGGATCAGATGAATGTAAGGCAAGCACGTTGGCCCTGTACTATCTCTCCAGCCAAGGTAAAAAGTTCTTTATTGAGATAAAACAGTTTTTTCACTTTCAGAAAGTAAATCAGAGAGAAGAAGCAAGAATAATGGTGACTCCACAAAGAGAAATAATGTTTTCTTTACCCCTAGGAATAGATAGGGTGAAAGATCTAGTATCATATTAGGAGAATTACATGTAAGCATTCAATAGTTACAGTTGGATGCCATGAATCCTTCAAAGCTTGCCTGTATACTACAATCATAGACTGAGGGTCTGGATACTGTAACCATTAGGGAGGCACGTATATTTTTGAAAACATGAAACAAGACAGAAGGGTAACTCCGAAACTTGAATCAAGAATTAACATGGCACCTCAAGAGCCAAGTTCCACTTCTAGATTTATTCACAAAGAACACAAAGAAAAATCAATGTAAATTAGTGCAAATTAAATAATTTCCTGTTGGATACATAGGTATTATAAACATATTCTGCAATATAGTATTATAATTTATAATATAATAGGTATATGCTTTTACAGAAGTCAGATTATATGTTTTACAGAATTCAATAGTTGAAGGGGTTTGAGCAAGTGTGTAGTCTCGAAAATGTTGCTAACGCAGGATGGATATTATTTGGTGAATTAAAAGACTTGTGCACTGAGCTCTGTACTTATTGCACTCATCAAAGCTGATTGCTGTGTACTGATGCCAGCAGACCGCTCCACACCAGCAGGTGCCAGGCACGGAGAGCACCGCTCCCTCAGACATTGACCTGAGTGAGGGAATACGCTGACGCATTCTGTTTACCCCAGAAACGGACAGGGAGGAGAATGCCCCACTCCTTGAGGAGCAGCCCACGTACCATAAAGGTTTATAGCTGTTTGAGATAAATTTCAAGTTCATTCTTTCCAGATTCATTCATAGGGAGGGAGAAAGCAAGGGAGAGGATGGTTAAACAGTAGAGCAATGTTTAACTCAATAGATTCCAATGTCTCGATGGTGAAGAACACCTTTCTCCACACCAAATTCTCACCCCGTTGGATCCAAAGACAGAAAATGTCAAGGGTGGGCACCTTGCCAGAGGTTCCAGCTAGCAGCTGAACTGAAACAAAACTGTCCTAAAAGGGAGGGAATGAAATACAGCCAAAGAAGCCTAAGAAGGAAAAAAATGGCAAACTACTGAAACAGTTTAGCTGTACAGACCCTTCTAAGTGTTTGTGAAAGTGAAAATTAGAATATATCTAAAATGTTATTTTCTTTGCTTTTATTATAGTTCTGTTAGCTAATATGTGTTAGGTCTGAGATATCAAATGGAGCGTTTACATGTAGGCTATCTGTTCCCATCCTGTAAATTAAATACTATTGCTTCTCCAGTTTAGAGAATGGGAAACAACTTTAAGTGTCAAAACCTGATAATAAAACCTTGAAGTCTATGCTTTCAAAAACTCAAGGAACAAAATACACATTGGAGAGGAGGGAATACACCAGCAATGTTCAGGGGTTAGTTCTTGCTCTTTGGTAAAAAAAAATTTTGGTCCTGGTGAGGTCAGGGGACTATATGGAATTTCGGGGGTAGAACCCACATTAGAATGTGTACAGCAAATGCCCTAACCTCTGTACTATCATCCTGGCCCACAAAGTACACATTAAGGGTGTTTTAAACTATAATGACTCAGTAAAGAAAAAAGATAAACTTTGTATGTCATGGCCTTTACAAAGTGATTTTATTTTCTTCTATAGAATAGCTATTAATTTTCATTCTTTTGTGGAGAGACAAGAACCAAGACTAGGTTCTTTGACCCTAAACCCTCCCTACTTTCCTAACACCTTACCAGAAAGATAAAGAAACAGATGAGTATATCCAATTTTTTTGTAGTCCTGGGCAAATTCACTATCATTAAAATTTCATTTTAGACAGTAGTTTTAACTCCCTTTCATGTTAAGTACAAGAAGTACTGCTTTACTTGAACTTCACATTCTTTGAAGCTGCTAATAAAAAATACGCACACACACACACCACACATACATGCAACTAATAAGGTAAGTAGGAAAAAATAGAAACCTTTGCATTCGTAATTTGTTTTGCAGTTTACAAAGCATTTCCTTATACTTCAATAGACTTGCTAGTTCTGTTTTATTATTTCCCAGGCTCTACTTATTTTTTTTTTAACAATGAGGAAGCTAACACCGACCCATAAATTTTTATTATACTGTATTATAGCAGCCACTACTATTTGTGCATCAGGACTTTAACAAGCTTTATCTCCTTGACCTTTCACAGCAACCCAG
The DNA here is from genome assembly GCA_004027635.1 of Crocidura indochinensis. Lineage (NCBI taxonomy): Eukaryota > Metazoa > Chordata > Mammalia > Eulipotyphla > Soricidae > Crocidura > Crocidura indochinensis. Next base: position 10,411 of record PVKC010036375.1, read on the forward strand.
TGGAGTAGACAGTCACTGTTAACCACTAAGGAAGTTGCTCTTCCGTGTTTTTCAGTGGCTTGCCCAGGGGCTCAGAGTTAATAAGTGGAAAAGCCAGGACTTATCAGGGTTGAGAGGTGCTCTTTCCTCTACATTATGCCAGTCTTCCCCTGGAGGATAAAATACTAAAAGTTGAATGGTTTGTCTCTTAATAATTGAAAGTTGACTGGAAAATGTGAAGCACTTAGAGATGATATTGATCTCTTTATCCCCTTTCCCATACATTAGAACAAAGACAGAAACAAATCACAAGTCAGGCACATAGATGGTCGGTTGACAGTAATTATATGGCATAAGTTAAGACTGACTATAACACCTCTTAATGTTATATATACTGAGGACCAAAACAGTAATCAGAATTCTCTATTTCTCAGCTAGGCACCAAGGGTACCCTATACAAGTCAAGAAAATAGACTCTTTCCAATCTGAAGTTTCTACAGAACCAAATAATTAATCAGATTACCTCAATTCATTCCTTGAATTCATTCGTTAGTTGATTCTGAAGGCTTTTTTGAATATAAAATATTTCTGAGAGGTTAAATCAGAGATGTTAAAGCAACACTTTTCCTCCCCTGAACAATATATGCTTACCCTCAAGAGGCCACTATTACATATAAGTTTGGCTCCATTATGAATGGTCAGATTTCTACCATGTTAAATTTTATGGGGATCCTGGCACAGAATTTTATAGCTGTGATTTTGTTATCTGACTCTTCTGCATTCTAGTCTGAAGGAGTCTCTTATAAAGTATAAAGTACATAAATATGAGAAGAAAAGCAATTCAAAAAATCCTCAGAGTTTGAGCTTTTGTTTTCAAATGAAGACTCAATTTTCTCACTAGAATATATTGTCAAATGAGCAATTCAGACAACAGTAGCTTGAGGGTAAACTGGAATACTAAAATGATGTATTAGTATACTAGTATACCCCCAAACTGATACAATAGTTCATGCCAAGCACTATTCTAAAAGCAAGTTTTAATTATCAAGGTCACTGGTACATGTCCACGTAGAAGGAAGTTAAAAAATGACCCTTTGGGGGTTTGATTTTACTTCAAATACAATACCAGTCAGTGGGAGACATCTATAGCTGTCTTTATTTTTTTTTAATAATTTCTGTATTTAAATGCTTAGGATAATGTTGAAGAAGAATTTCTCATTTTTATGGCAACATGTTACTATTTGATTTATTTCATGTAATTCCTTCAGTGTTTGACATTGTCTGTTTACGATCCTTTGATGATTAGAACTAGAGGTAATAATCCATAATGCCCATAAGTCACACAGCCATGTAAGGTAGGTAATGAAATAATTCATATCATTATCATTGATTAATAATAATTTTTCTGGATACTAATAAAAATCTGTGTTTTTATTTTTATTTTGTTAATTTAAAATATATTTTCTGTCATAAGATTTTAGAAATATTCTTACTCAATCAAAATAAACAGCAAATACTTTATAAGTATACATATTGTAGTGTATTTTTCAGATATTTGGTGAAGGATAGTGTACACTATGAATGAAACCCGACAATGAACTATTTATTTATTTAATATAGCAAAAAATAATTTTATTTTGAAACAGAATAGGAAACAATAAAGATCAATTTTTTATCTTCAAGATGTGGGAAACTTTGGAATATATTTTATAGGTTTCTCCTTTACCCTTGCTTTTCCTTCTCTTTTCCTTCTCCACCTTCTTCTGTGTACAAGGCCATTCCTTAAGAGTTTCTTCTTTTATTTATAATATATTTACTTAAGTAACATGATTATGAACATGTTAATAGTTGGGTTTCAGTCATAATCAGAACACTCCCCCTTCACCAGTGCAACATTACCGCCACCAGTGCAACCCATCTCTTTCCTGTATTCACTCTTACCTGTATTCAAGACAGGTATTCTATTTCTCTCACTACCATTGTCATGATAGTTATTAGTATAATTATTTTTCTAACTGAATTCACCACTCTTTGTGGTAAGCTTCATACCATGGGCAGGTCCTTCAAGCCCTCATCTTTATTGTCTCTGAATATTATTACAATAATCTTTTAGTTTTTTTATGGGCCCGCATATGGTCTATTGTGGAGAATGACCCATGTGCATAGGAGAAGAGTGTGCATCCAGTTTTCTGGGCATGGAGTGCTATATATATATGTGTGTATATATATACATATACACACATATATAATGCCATATATATAATATAGATTAGGCTACTTTCTTCCATTTCTCCTTTCAGAGCTAGTATATTCTTGTTAGGTTTCAATTCTTGATAGGTTGACCTATCAAGGGGGGAACAAGGGGGGTTCCTAAGACCAAACAGGTGTAAGACCACTAAGTAGTAAGCTAGGTACAGAGGAGACCACTTACTCTAGCAACCCTGGGGGTTACGGAAGAGGATATGGGAAGTAGGACAGGAACGGAGGTGGAGGGAGGACAATTTGGTGATGGGAATTCCCCTGATTTTATGTTAATATGAACCTAAAATATGATTGTCAACAATATGTAAGCCACTATGATTAAAATAAAAATTATATTAAAAAGTGGCAGGATACAAAATTAACATGAAAGAATCCATGGCCTTTTATATACAAGTAATGATAGAGAATAAATACACATAAAAATGTACCATTAGGAATTCTCCGCCACATTTGCGCCCCACCCCTGCTCGTTTCCCAGACTCCAGGCGGCTGCAAAAGATAGGGGAATTCTCCCCCACGTTTGCGCCCCACCCCCACTCATTTCCCAGACTCCAGGCGGCTGCAAAAGGTAGGGGAAGTCTCCCCCACGTTTGCGC
>PVKC010036376.1:0-13245 GCA_004027635.1 Crocidura indochinensis
CAAATGTCTATTGTTTTCTGTTCTTTTATTTTGAGGATTGTTTCTATCTTCAGGTCATTCATTTTAAGACTAGTTTCCAATTTCTTCTATTAGTGAAGGTGTTATGCAGCTCATTTTCCATTTCACTATTCTGTACTTGGTAGTCATTACTATGTTGGTGAGGCCTTCCAGTGGCACTTTTTTCTTTATTAGACTTTTCAGACCAGTTACTTCAGTTTGAAGTTTTCTCATTTCTACTCTCATATCTTCTTGAGTCTTGTTTGCTCTTAATTTAGTTCATTTTATGATTTCTTTGAGTTCTTTGAATATCTTCCACATTCCTCTCTAAATTCCTTACCAGAATGCACGTGTAGGTGTTTGACATTGGTTGAGTCAACAGAGCTACCATTTTTATTCACTATTTACGGTAGAGTTCTGCCTTGTCTTCCCATTGTGACCTTTATAATGTGTAGTGTTTGTTTGATTGCTGTTTAATGTGCTTTATTATATCTCGTAGCTTAGAAACAATCTGAGGACACAAAGAAAATTGGCATCTTGGCAGCCTCACTGCCCTGATTGACTATTTCACAGCCTTGCTGCTGATGGGTCCTCCTGTTGGGCATAGCTTTAGTTCACACCCTCAATGCTAATGTCTGTGATACGTTTGCTGATGAGTTTGGCCATCTGACTGCTCAGAGTCCTACTGCTCAGAGTCTGGTCTTAAGAGTGAGGACGGCATTCTCAGACAGTCACCTAGTACCAGTAGCTCTGTCTCCTAGACACTCTTAGCAGTCTAGTAGTATAGACACTAGTATGGCTTAATCAGCACCCTCCTGTTAAAATTTGGCTTTGGACCTCTCCCCATGCAGTAATGTCCCTAATCCAAACTCAACTAAACTCTTGGGTCCTTGCTGAGTTCCAGAATTTTCAGCCTTGCTGCCACTTTGCCCAATTATTAGCTTTGCTGCAGCATCTTCAGGGCAACACTCACTATGTCTCTGGAAATATTGAGGCCACTGCCATTACTTTCAACTCAATCTCTGTTCTCTAGGGCAGCTTCACTCCCATTATTTTTTCTGGCAATCTCACTTGGTGCTTGATATTTGATCTAGTGAACTGCCATTGTTTTTTCTCCAGGAGTCTTATACCATTGCTGAGCTCAAGGGTTTTGGGAATTTGATGCTTGGATTTTTTAGAACAAGTTACTCTAGGTTCTCTCTACAGCTGCCCTGCTGATGCTGCTGTCTTTCTACCATCTTTTCTGCCTCTATAATTTTTTTAACAGCAATGATTATATAGCATGAACAGAAATACCTCAAAAACAAACACAAATAATTTATAGTTAGTGGGTCAGTAAGAACACTTCTGACACTTTTCACATATGTAAGCAAATATGCATGTATGCACAAACACTAAAAACACATACACATCAGCTATTAATACCAGAACACATGACAGAAAAGCATATTTTCATTAAATGTGATAACAAATATCAGTAAGTCACTCTTTGTGAGGATAAGAATCTCACTTTGAGTTATGTTATGATTTTTCAACATGAAAAATATTTTGAGATCAAAACTAGATTTCAACTAAGACTAAATTTAACGTACCCTTTTGTTACAATATAGCTACAATAAAGCTTTGTATAATATCTTATTCTGGGGACAACTATTAGCAAATACATTAGTTAAGACCATGTTGATTCTTCTATTATCAAATAATACATCTATTCATATAGAGAGAGGTCTTTTGGTTTAAATCAACCTATCACTGATTCCCAATGAGAGATAATGTGCTTGTATTTTACAAGTAATCTAACTGTGAATTGAAAAGATTAACAGTTATTGCCAATGGGCACTTTCTGTCCATATTTTCACATAATAATAGTTATCAAGAAGGCATAGGGTCCTAAGATAATAAATGACCATTCTTAACAACAGATCTATAAACAGGATCAGGATTAATGAATTTGCTGGCAGCTATTGGTTTTAATTAGCCCAAGTTCAACTGCAGCAGAATCATAAACTGCCCTAAAGATTTGAAATTGTGTAGATATAGATACCAAGCAACAATTTCTGTCAGTTTAATAAAGCAATGTAAGATTCATTTTTAAAGCCAGCAATTCAAGTAACTTGCAAAAGAAGTTTTATATTAATTCTATATTTTTTCTCTGACTATACTTTCCATCTGTAATTAAATTTCCTATCCTATCAACCTATTGCTAACTACTGTCAGTACAATCTCATTAATCTTGTCATTTGTTTATATGCATGCCTTTGTCCTGTGTATTTTCTATGGGACATGTCTATGTCTATATTGTTTCCTTCTTTCTTATGCCTAACCTTAATTTTGTTTTCTTGCTCATTTTGAATATCAATTCCTCCATTATGTTCTTTTATAAAACATTTCAAAGTCTAAAGTTCAGTTTTTCCTAAAGATCAAAGTAATCACAAGTTGGTCTGTAACTTTACAACATTTATTATTTTTCCTAGATAGAGTGAACCTTTGCTGGATTAATGGAAGCTACAGGAAAAATACAAGAAAAAATGCTCATGAAAACTTATTATCTCTCTTCTATTTCTACAGTCTACAATAGTTATGAAACAAAAGTTAGGAAAGTTAATTTGTGATAGATAATGATACAAGCACATATATTTCTCACCAACTCTCTTTTTTCTTTTTCTAGTACTTTTTTCTCATTACTATCATCTTTTAAGATGACTAGAACTTGAATATTCTTATCATAAATATTTTCATTCCTTTTTATAGCTAAACTCTTCTAATTTGTATTTGTTAAATTAATTACTACATATAGTCAAACTGTATTTGGATTAAGCACGTCTACCATTGCTTTGTGCATTTCCCCATTTTATTTCAAAGTTTTTATTCCTAAAATGTAGGTTTGTAAAGGGTATGTTTTTGAGTATAACTATGCAAATTTATGTTTTTTAATTTGAGGCTATAATTCAATTTTTCTAGTTCTAGTAGAAAGTATTGATTTCCCTTTGTGAATAATGATATATTTTGTTCTACTTATTTTTCATAGATCACCTCTGTTCTATTTTGCTTCTTATATCTATATTTCAATTGTTAAAATACATAGAGATCCCATTTGCTTCTTTGATATCACTATAAATGTATTTGTTTTATTGTTAAAATTTAAAACATTGATATTTTCAATACTGTCAATCACAGTGTTTTATGATTATACTGTTCTAACAGCACATCCTAAATATATTTCCTCAAACTTCCTCCCATTTAATACATCATAGTAGGCTCAATTCTCTAGACCAGTTCTCTGCTTCTATTGCCTTTGGACATTTGTTTTTCACCTTCTGTGCTCCTATGTTTTTTTACATCCTACAATGATAGAAATTATTCTTTTATATTTCTTTTCTGACCTACTTCATTCAGCATCATACTCTCTTGATACATCCATAGAGCAGCAAATTGCATGATTTTGTCTTTCCTTAAGTCAATAAGTAATCCATGTATACACACACTAAAAGATTTTTGGCCAGTTATTTCTTCTAAATATTTAGTTTGTTTATATACTTCGGTTATTGTGACTAGTACAACAATAAACACAGTAGCAACACTTCCTTTTATGAATAGAGTTTTGGGGCCATGGGGGTAAGTGCCAAAGAGTAAAATTATGTATCATATAGAATCTCAATTCTTTATTTAAAAATGCTCATATTTTTAAAAATAGTTGACTAGTGAACATTCCTAACAGCATTGGAAAATTCCCCTTTTTTAGTACTTAATTACCAAGTACATTCCTTTGCAGTTTATTGTGTCATCACAACTTCCCTATAATTGATTGATATTTTTTACATTTTCATCCTTATTGATAATTACTCATTAACAAAGTATTTATTTTACAATATACTTATGAAGGTTTCATATGTATATCATTCCAGTACCATACTCATTATAATGATAAGTTTTAAAGTAAAAAATTATTTTACTACAAATAAAACTATGTAACTTTATGTAACTTAGACCATAGCAGCATAACCAAAAAGTATATTTCAAATGTAAACTTAGGGTACTGGAGCCATAGCAAAGGAGGTAGTGCATTTGCCTTGCTCAGGGAAGTCCTGTATTCAATCCTCCACATTTCATATGGTCATTGAACCTGCCAAAAATAATTTCTTAGCTCAGAGCCAGGAGTATCCCCTGAGCACTTCTGGGTGTAGCACAAAATTTAAATAAATTATATAACAAATGTAAACTTAGAGGCCTTAACCCAGAAGTTCTTAATCAGAATATCTTATTAAGTCTATCAGAGTTTCTTGTATGTACAAAACATAATTAAAGAGACATCTAATATAAACTGGTATCTGAAACTCAAATATTGATTAGGCAAAGAAAAACCAGTAATAAATGAGTGTTTCTTTTTTTTGTTTGTTTGTTTCCACATATATGCCAACATCAGTTATTTTTATTCGTTGTGGCGTGTTTCCCTCTCAATGATGTAAGGAGATATTTCATTGGTATCTTGATTTACATTTACCAGATTATAAGGTATGCACAGAATTTTCTTTATATACCCATCGACAAGCTATATGTATTCTTTGCAGAAGCTTCTGTTCATCTTTTATTCCCATTTTTTTGCAGTGACCAAGTTTTATTCTCATTTTTATTGTTTTATTATATTCTTATTAAGTCTTATAAGTATTTATCTTATATAGTTACCCTTTGTTATATAAATTATGCAAAATATAAGCTCCCAGTCTATAGGGTATCTTTTTATTCTGGTCATTTTTCATTTTGTTTTGTTTTGTTGGGCCACACCCAGAAGTTCTAAGAATTTATTTTTGTTTCTGCACTTAGGAATCACTCACTCCTAGAAGTGCCAGGGGAACCATATGTTATGTGAGGTATTGGAATGAACCCATGCCAGACTCATACATGACAACTACACTACCTGGTGTATTATTTCTCCAGCCTCCTGGTCTTCTTTCTTTTTCAGAGTAGAAGCTTCTTAATTTGATATAGTCCAAGTTGTTTCTCTTTGCTTCTGTGTGCATGAAGAATGAATTAAATTATTAAATATATCTTAGATTCTCTAGCATGAGAGTTCTGCCTTTTTTTCTTTCGTCAATATTATAGATTTGGTTTGCTATCAACATATTTAATTTTTTGTCACTGATTTTTTTGTGTAGTGTGAGAAAATATTTTAAATTTATTTTGTTAAACTTGTGCCTGACCGTTTATTTCAAAACTGTCGAGTGAAGAGGTATTTCTTATTCTTCTTAGATTCCTTGCTCTTCTATTCAAGATTAACTATCCATATACCAGGGGATATACCTCTGTGCTCACAATTCTACTGTATAAAAAGCTATGAATCATAAACGCTTCAGGTATTGTCTATCAATTCTAGATATTTTGAGTAAAAATCCTATTTAATATGTAATGAATTTCCTGTCTACTGCCTTTAATATTTGTATAATTTTTCATAGAAAACAATTATTTTATATATTGTGTGCACATGTACTCATTTTACATATATATTATATATGTTACTGTTCTCTGACAGTCTCCTTAAATTGGTCCCCTAGAAAGTATGTCTTGCTTCACAGATATTATGTGTGTGTACTACATCTATTCAAATGTTATTCACTTTTGGGGCAGCACCCTTCGCAGTGCTTAGGGTTATTCCTGGCTTAGAAATTATTCCTGCTAAGCTCAGGGGATTATAGGGGATGCCAGGAATCTAATTGGGTCTACTGTGCACAGCCAAATGTTTATGCCTCTGATCCACTGATTTTTATTTATTTATTTTTTTTTTAGTCACACCTGGTAGTGCTCAGGGCTCTGTACTCAGAAATCACTTCTGACAGGCTTGGAGACTTGGGAGACCATATGGGATGCCAGGATTGAACTTGGGTCTGTCCATGTAGGCAGTGTTCAAGGCAAAAGCCCTATTGCTGTACAATCACTCCGGCCCCAAGATTTTTATTCTTTTAAATAAATTTATTGTTTTAATTAAATCTGTCTACTGCCAGATGATTTTTCTTCTATTATGTTTCTATTTTGCTTCTATTATATTTTGTATATTATATTCAGTATATATGACTAATATACTGTAAAATTACATTTTAAAAGTACAACTTAGTAATTTTAAAGTATCCATATTTGTGTAATATAATCATTATTTTATAACTTTAGAAAATAATAGAATAATAAGATATGTATTAGGTGCAAAAAGAATGTACTTATTAGCGTACCATCTTTAATCCCACTGTATAGCAATTAATCTAATTCTTGTCCTTATAGAATTATGATTCTAGATATTTTATATAATTAAATACACTATACCAATTTACTACACTTCTGTTTATAGTGAGTATGTTTTGTAATTCAAATAATTTCACTGTTTATCTAGGTTGAATAGTGAACCATTTTGTTTATTCACTGATGTTGTCATATATTTTAATTCTTGTAATTTTTGACTTTTACAAATAATAACATTAGTTATATTGATTAATGAGCAATTATGCAGGCAAATATCCCAATTTATCATAAATTTATATTTAGGAATAAACTTACTGGCTGTCATCATAAGCATATTTAAGATTTTTGAGGATCAGAGAGGAAAAAAATATAACAGGTAAGACAGTTGTCATATATGGTACCTGACCGAATTTGGTTCCAGGCACTCTTTTGGGTTTCAGAATCACTGCATGGAGTGATCACTGAGTAGAGCCAGGAGTAAGTATAGCCAGATGTGGTCCCAGAACATTATGTTTACAAAACATTATGTTTACTGAACTGTTTATCAACATGACAAAGAACTTACTTAAGTTTATAACTGGCTATTGTCTATATATTTGCATATGTTATTCAATGAATAATTATATAAACATCAATTAACATACTAATGACACTTGAAAACTGATTTAAGTTCATTATGTCTTGGTAAGCTTTGGGCATATCTTTCCCAAATCTTAGAAAGAAATATACAAGAAATTTAGAGCAACACAAAAACAAAGACACGGGCAGAGAGATAGTACAGCTATAGGGCGTTTGCTTTGCACTCAGCCAATTCATGACAGATGATGGTTCGAATCCTGGCATCCCATATGGTCTCTGGTGCCTGCCAGGAGAGATTTCTGAGTGCAGAGACAGAACTAACTCCTGAGCGCAGCCAAATGTGATCCAAACACACACACACACACACACACACACACACACATACACACATACACACACACACACAAACACATACACACACACCAAACAAACACACATTAAGACATAATTATATTATGATGCATTTTTCTTAAGATTTCTTGTTAAATAATTGCTTCTTTAACCAGTACACAATAAACATGAATAAGAGTGTAGAAAAGAGGGGGCCGGGCGGTGGCGCTGGAGTAAGGTGCCTGCGCTAACCTAGGACGGACCGCGGTTCTATCCCCCGGTTCCCCATATGGTCCCCCGTGCCTACCAGGAGCGACTTCTGAGCGAATAGCCAGGAGTAACCCCTGAGCGTCACCAGGTGTGGCCCTAAAACCAAAAAAAAAAAAAAAGAGTGTATAAGAGAAAAAGTATAGAAGAAAGCAACTATCATAGATGATAATTTAAAGACAAGATCTGAGTGCCTAAAAGTGTTTTCATAAGTACTGAGCCTATGCAAAAAAAAGAGCACACATTAATTTTTTTTTGTAATTGTTGTTGCTTGTTTTTTTGTTTTTCTTTTCTTTGCCTTTTTTTCCCCCCTGTGCTTTGATTACTCTTTATTTCAGGACCATGGTTAATGTTTGGTTGATGTCTATATTGCTGTGGTACTCTTCAGGTTTTTTGTTTTTGTTTTTGTTTTGGGAGGGTTGATTTTTTTTATTATTTTTATGTTTTCCTTCCTTTTCCCTTTCTTTTCTTAAACTGATTTTTATTATCTCTAGAAGGACTCCTCGCATTTTTTGCTTGTCTGAATTTTTGCCTCCCCCCTTTTTTTCTTACCTTCAATCAGAACCACATAACATGAATAATCTTGTTCTGCCTCACAAATTGAGGGGGGAAATAATGGAGAACACCAAGACAAAACAGTCTTATGAATATCGAGTTGAAATAAAAAATGATCAGACTTGAACACCAAATCTAAAGCCAACTACAACAGAATCGATAACCAATCTACAATAAGCTAGACACAGAATGGACCACTTATATTAGCAATCTGGGGGTGGAGGGACAAAGAAGGGGTGTGGGAATGCCCCTGATTCAATGTCACTATGTACCTAAAATACTACTGTGAGTGATTTGTAATCCACTTTGGTAAAAATAAAAATGATTATTAAAAAGATGTTATAAATAATAATCAAATTGTATAAAAAAGACATGTTATCTTGGATAAAGAATAGTTCATAATCTTCAAGTTAAAAATTAAATACATTTTTATTTTGATACATAATGTATACTCACATCCTTTCACTGTATTCAGGGTGTCTGAATGCATTTGAGATACCAAAGTGAAAACAAAACAAAAAAAAATACAAAGGAACCCTGCCTAATTCAAATAAGAACCTTTCTGCAGAGGAGGTGAAAAATATTTTTGTAATATGGTTGAGGGCAGAAAATTCCATTAACATATGACTTTAATAGATTGTGGGCCTCTCAGAGAGAAATCTACCTAATACAATGTCACTTTAGGAAGTTATGCTGTAATTTAAAAAGTTATAAAATGAATTACAGTGTTTTCAGAATAAAAATGGAACCTGGTTTAACAACTATTCTTGAATAACTAAAAATGTATTCACAACAAAATCCCAGTGATATTCCCATGAAAATAGCAATGTAAACTCTAATTCTCTTCAAAATCACAGAGACCAATTCTACATTAAATATACTATTGTTCCATTGATAATTCAAATAGAAAAATATAGTTAACTTCCTGCTGAATTGGAGAATTACAAATGTTACTGTAAAAGCATTCATTCTTATTTACTATATTATAAACTTAACTTTGTAACATTAAAATTTACAAACTTTAAGTTTCTGCTTAAAAATACTAAGGACAAAGATATATAAGACAATCTATAATATAAAACTAATTCTACTCTTTTTTTTAATGAGTTACACCTGGCAGAGCTCAGGGGTTACTCCTGTCTCTATGCTCAGAAATCATTCCTGTCAGGCTCAGGGGACCATATGGGATGCTGGAATTTGAAACACCGACATACTGCATGCAAAGCAAATGACTTGCCTCCATGCTATCTCTCTGGCCCCCAATTCTACTCTTATTTTACTAAGTCAATAAAATATTTAGCTTATATTGATTTTTATAATAAGTAAGTCTTTTTCAGACTAAGCCAATTAATATGCATTATAGTATAGAGTTAAATCTCTTATGGTATACTAAAAGGATCTACTATGCAAAAGTATCCAGTCATATGCCATAATTTTCAGAACTGGTATTCATGTAGAGAGAGCATGATACAATATGATTTTTATAGTGAACTTTTCTTTATTTCACAATAATCTATTAAACATTATATTCCTTGCATTATTCTAGAAGTAGATACAGTAATTAAGGAAGGTATTTAACTTAATATAGACTATTAGGGATCAGGTTGAAGGTACAGAAGATCAGCTACTTACCTTGCACAAGCTGACCCAGGGTCTATACCCAGACAATACCTCATATTGTCTGTTCCCTGATCACTGTGAGGACTAAACCCTGAGTCAAGCCAGGATTAACCCTGAACTCAGTTGGTTGTGGCCCAAAAAAGAATCCCCCAAAATATTACACAGATATTGCATGGCACAGTAATGTGAGATATATGCATGTGGTTGTTTACGAATATAGTGATAGTAATATGAAAAATATAAAAAAGATAAAGAGCTGTATATCAGTGATAATAGTGCTAATAGCAGTTATATGTTGAACTTTTAGCATAATAAAAATGGACTAGATAAAAGCAAAGCCCTTAGCAGATATCTGGAGAAAGAGGAGACAGACAAACCATAGTAATGTATAAAAAGCTCATGTAAGCAGAAAGAATAGCAAGAGTAAATTTTTGAATTGTGAGACGTTTCTTATCTATATCAATCTCTATGAGCAACTGTGTTTCACTCTTTGTATGTAATATGTAAAAGCACTTAGTACTTAATTTAATACATATCATCACTGATTTTCTATGTTAATAATAAGTTTTAAGATTTCCCTAACATTTAATATTAATAAATCAAATCATATTATTATTTATTTTTCCTTTTTAAAGATTGATTTTGGTAAATCAATATTTGCATTTATAAGCAAAGAGGTAAAACTTTGAGTCACCAAGCCAGGAGCGATTTCTGAGTGCATAGCCAGGAGTAGTAACCCATGAGCGTCACTGGACATAACCCCAAAACAAAAACAAAACAAAACTTTGAGTCATTTCTTTCTTTTTTATTTTTTGGTTTTTGGACCACACAGAATGATGCTCAGGACCTACTCCTGGCTATGCACTCAGGAATCACTCCTGGGTTGGGGTACAACATGGGATGCAGGGAGATAAAACTGTGCTCCATCCAAGGCTATCACATGCAAGGCAATCACCCAACCGCTTGTGCCACCGATCCAGCCCAGAGTCACTTCTTTCTTATATATTAAGAATTAGAAAAATCAGAACATCAATTTAATTAATTTTATTCCCTTTGACATTGCCTTAAAAATGTATATGTGATTTTGGGGCACTAGAGTCTAGTTAAAAGAAAGGGAATCTTATACTTTATATGAACTTAAGAAATCAACAACTATAAGTACATTAGCTAAATATAGTCTATAGAATTTATTCCAAAACCTGCATGTATACAAAATTTACACAGATTAATGTTATATTTCTTGTAAAATGAAGGCATTTTAGCTTATAAATAAACTTATGGAAGACTAATAGAAATAAATATATCTATTCTAAAATGTTTTTGAGATAGGCATCATTTATTTCCTGATTGGCTGACAAGATTAGTATATAAGCTTAGACTAATATTACATCTATTTGGGAAAAGTTTGTGGTGATGAATTCATAAGTTATATTTGTCTTCAAATTTTAAAGTTGTATATAATAAATATATCAAACCTTCTAAATCAATGGTTTAAAGAAAACTTCAGATCTATAGAAATAATTCAGGGTGCAAGAGCTCAAGTTTTATCTGCATAACCTCGGCTATGATTCCAACAGTAATAAATAAAATGATAAATCTGGAGTCACTGAAATAATATAATGTGTAAAGCACTCACTTTGCATGTCCTCAAGCTTTTAGAGTTTTTGAAGGTATGCAAATAAGCTTTTACTTTTGATTGTTATACATGTTCATTTCACCAAAATATATTGAAGAAATGATATTTGAAATGTCTTAATTATATTCAACAATTAGTGAAATTAATTCATGATGATAAAAATTCCCTATAATTTTTACACTAGATTCTTATTACACCATACTACCTCACATGTGTAGGTTGATGAATCTCACTTTACATAGAACATTTCATATTTTATCATGGGGTAGGTATCCAATACAGCTTTCATAATCATAGTACAAGAAATACTTCAATATAGATTAGTTAAATAATTAACTTCTCATTTTAACAGGACTGATTTTCCATACTTCCAATATTACTCAGAATATCAGATTATATAAAACCACATGAATGGTGTTGAAGAAATACTTGTTTCAAAGGAAATTTGGGAGATTGAAGGAAAAGAAAAACAAGTTTGGAGCATCTATTATGAATGTCTAATAAACAACTACATAGAAAAATAACAGTTGTATTGATTATGTTTATTTAAATATACTTCACATCCATATCTATACATTAATCAATGACAAATTTAATTCACTGGAAGTAATAGATTTTCTACAGTCTTCATTATGCAAAATTCGCTGTTGATGTTGCTACACTTAGACTTTTGTTTTAGCTTTTGGTCGAGAATAAGATACTCTTTTCAGAGCAAGATATAGGTTGTAGAAATGTTGCTACTTTTCAGACAATAAAATAATGAATGCATGATGAGAATGGTCAAAATGAATTACCAAGAAAGAATAAATAAAACACAAGAGGTGAGATAAAAGAAATGTCACTTAGCATAAAATTATGCAAAATATATCCAGAAAAGATAACATATTAAGTAGCACTCAGAGTTCTTCATGGCAATGAAAATAAAATTAATTTCTGACTAACTAAGCAGAAAAACAAGTTATCCCATTATGAAGATTTCAGATAATTCTGATAAGAACCAAAATAATCTAAGAGCTTTCTGAATAAAATCTTGGGTAGTATATTATTTATAGAAAAACTTGGAGGCTTTATTATTCAGATTCTTAACTGTAATATAACAGTTATCATTGTCAGATTGCTCTTGGCTCTGGATACTAAGGTCAAAGCCTAAGTTCTAAAGACTTGGTGCTTGGAGAGATAGTACAGTGGATAGGGTACTTAATTTGCATGTATCTGACTCAGATTCAACCCCCAACATCCCATAGGGTCCTCAAGATTGTTAGGCCTTAACCTTGAGCACAATCAAAAGTCACCAGTGATTATCTCCAAGTGTTGTCCTGAAACCTAAAAAAAAAAAAAAAAAAGCCAGGGATCTTGACAGAAGCAATTGTACAATAGGTAAATTGCTTGCCTTGGATCCATCTATAGAACAGGCATGGTTTTCTGTACCAGCACCAGGAGTTTGTCTACTACTGGGGAAGGCCCTAATGTTGCCTTGGCACCAACTTGCTCAGAGTGGATTTACATGACAAACTGACAACTTGGAAAAAATAACAACTTGAACCCAGAAGACTTGTGACACCCTGGCTTGAACATAGAATCTGTGCAAAAACAAAGATCTCTAATTACAAAAACCTGAAATTCACAACTGTGATAGAACTTTTACTAGGACTATGAAGAAAGACATTAGACAACTTAATATGCCAGGGCCTGTATTTGGATGCTTCATGGGTCTCTGGTTTAGGTCAAAAGTTTTTCTTTTAATTTTTTCTAACTTTGCTGTGCCTCTGCAAAATCAACAATAATAACAAAACAAAATACAGAAACTGCCACACACACACACACAAAAAAATAAACACACACACACACACACACCCTTTTTTGTTTTCTCTTTTTTATTCTTTTTCCTTTTTCACATTTAAATAGGAGTTTCCATCTTTTTCATAAAAATTTCATACATGAAATACTTTGTTTTACCTCACATTTCTGCATTCTTCTATAAAATTAAGAAGAAAGGAAAAAGAAAAGACGGGGTTCAGGGACCACGTGGTCTCAGA
>PVKC010036377.1:0-13239 GCA_004027635.1 Crocidura indochinensis
TCCTGTCCTTGCATTATTCACTTATTAACATAATCTCCATAACTTCACCAAGACCAACAAACTTTCTCTTTCAGGGCCCCCAAAGCAAATATTCTAGACTTGGGGAATCACACTCAATCTTGCCATATTTTGCAACCTTTTAAAAGTACAAAATTTTGTGGCTGAAGAGACAGAAGTTCTGAAGCAATAAAATGCCTTGTGTGACTTAGATTTTGATCACAACTGGGGCAGAAGAAAGTTAGGGGACAGAAAATAGAATGTAAGCCTCTTTCATTCACCCTGGTTGAAAATGTTACTGATGTAAATGTGATAGAACTCTCAAAATTACATGGATTTAGTTATTAGAAAACTGCAACAGAAGCTTGAGTGATAGTACAGCTAGTAGAGGGTTTGCCTTGTACGTAGTCAACCTGGCTTCTATTCCTGGCATGCCATATCATGGTCTGAGTCCCACTGTATGGCTTTCAGTGGCAGAACCAGGAATTACACCCTGAGTACCATTGGGTGTGGCCCCAAAACTAAACTAAACCAACCAAAGAAAACTGTGTAATGTAATTTATGGTTTAATAAAGAAAATGATCAATTTCAGTTTGCAACAAGTAATCTCTCTTCTCTCTACATATTTTAAGAACATTATATCAATTGTTCTAAATCTAGGTCAGTCTCCCCTTATCTATGTTTTTGGAGTTCAGTCAGTTAGATAGCCAGTCCAGTCTATTCAATCAAACAGTACAAAGTCTTCTTAATAGGCAGTCGGAATTTTTTCTTTGGCACTGCTGAGACCTGAGCATAGTTTCTCACCCTCTACGTATTAGCTGCGCAGAGGGCTGATGACACACACCTTTCATAAGGCTGCAGTGTAGTAGAAAATCACATAAAGAAAGCTGTTTAGAACTTTTATTCTGCCCGATACTAATGTTCAATTGTTCTAGCCCCAGCTGGAGTGAATTGTCCAAAGTGCTTTCAACTCTTATTTAAAAGATTCATAGAATAGGATGGCCCACTTATCACCATGTGCTGTGATATGGATTAACTGGATGTGAAACATTTGTGGCAGATCTTCAGTAAAATCTATAATAGCAAGATGAAGGTCGGTGTTGAGACTGAGTGCTCTATTGTATCCAACCTGCATTTAAAAAGCAAAGGTTGTTCAAAAGAATTGCTAAAAAGTAGAATAGAGGACCTTTAACATGGCCCATTTTTATTTGGAAAGACCCCTATTCATTAAGAAATTTAGCTGATGACTCAGTAGTAACTTATCTTTGTGGAGACAAGGCTACTTATCATCAGAAACATATGCTTTTGAAGCAACACAAAAGTAGTGATAGGTACCTACTATTTTACTGTTCAGGAGATGCATATAAGCCATGAAAATGGAATAGAACCAGACATGATGAAAGTCATAGTCTACTTGCCCATGAATCAAATACACATATTTTGGGGAAAACACACTAAGCATCTAAAAGCCAAAGACTTTAATACATCTTTGACAGAATTTCCAATCAGACAAGGTATAAATGAATATTGTCTATCTTCTATTGCATCAAATAAACTCACGTTTAAATTCTCAAACCATTTTATTTTTTTTACTACCATCTTCTGTTTCTCTTTCTCCTTTATTAATCTGTAGGCTCCCTAGAGACAAGTATTGAAACAGTAGGATTTTTATTCTTTGTACCCCAAGTTCTGCAACTGCATCAAGTATGCTGAAGGTGCTTCATAAATTTCTACAGTTAGGTAAAAAAGTAAATGACATAAGAGAGAGGGAATAGAGCAGTGGGTAAGACACTTGTGCTGAATGTAGTTGATTGCTGGCACCACGTACAGTCCCCATAACACCTCCATGAGAACCCTGAGAAGTCAGGAATAAGCCCTAAACACTGCTAGGTGCAGCCCCTAAACCAAAAAAATATTTAAAAAATGAAAGGCACATAATATATGAAAATACCATATAAGAAAAGAGGATCGAAAGTCTTTTGTGCACATGCTCTAATAAATAGTGGAGCCAGAGAAGCAGCAGCACAAATCTTCTAGCCAATGAACTCCAGCACAACACAGAGAAAACACCACACTACAAGCATGACAATGGGGAAAAACACAGGCCAACACCATGCATATAGAATGGAGATGGCAGCTCTGATGACCGCCCCCCCCCAAAAAAAAGCCAACCACTTATTTAATCTCTCAGATAAGTAGTTTATAGAAGAAACATGGAGGATGTTCATAGAACTCAAAGTAAGCAATGCTCAGACTGAACAAATCACAAATAAGAATCAATAGAATATGAAAAAAGAAATTAGAAAACTCAAAACAGAAATTGCAGGACTGAAAATGTTAGTAGGCAAAGTGAAAACTTCACTGAAAAGCTCTCTAATAGAGTAACAGCAGCTGAGGACCGAAACAGTGAGCTGGAAGATGAGATGCATAACAACTCCATACAACAGAAGAGTTTGGAAAAGAGCCTTAAAGCAAACAAAAGACAATGGAAAAATTCTTCAAAGAATGTGAACAGATAAAAATAGAAGTCTTTGATAAACTCAACAGAAACAACATAAGCATCACTGGAGAGTCCCAGAGACCTAGAAAGAAAATCCACAGGAAGAATCGACAGTCAAGGGCATCAATGCAAAGAAACTCCCAGAGCTAAAGACTACATGCAACTAAATCCTGATGCTCAAAGAGTAACAGCTAAAATAGACGCTAAGAAAAGCACCCCATACACATCCTAGTCAAAATGATGAATCCCACAGATAGGGATAGACTACAGAAAGCAGCAAGATCAAAAACGGAAATTACATTCAAGTGGCATCCTTAAGATTTACAGCAGATCTGTCACAAGAAACCCTCAAGGCCAGAATGCACTGATGGAATATAGCAGCAAAACTCAATAAAAGGAATGCTTCACCTAGAACACTACACTCAGCCAGATTCACTTTCAGTTTTGAAGGAAGCATACATAGCTTCATGAATAAACAACAGCTCAGAAACTTTACAGACTCAATACCAGCCTTAAAAGAAAAACTGAAATGTCAACTTTAAAACAAGGAAAACCAAAAGACACACCAAAATCCTACATAAAGATGACATTAAATCCCATGACAATTTTCTCTGTCAATATTAATGGACTAACTGCACCAGTTAAGAGACACAGAGTAACAAAATGGATCAAAAAGCTAAATCCAACATTCTGCTGCCTACAAGAAAAACATTTGAATAGTCAGAACAAGCTTAGACTCAAAATCAAAGGTTGGAAGAAATCATTCAAGCAAACAACTCCCATCAAAAAGCTGGAGTGGGGCCCAGGAGATAGCATGGAGGTAAGGCGTTTGCCTTTCATGCAAAAGGTCATCAGTTCGAATCCCGGTGCCCCATATGGTCCCCCGTGCCTGCCAGGAGCAATTTCTGAACATGGAGCCAGGAGTAACCCCTGAGCACTGCCGGGTGTGACCCAAAAACCAAAAAAAAAAAAAAAAAAAAAAGCTGGAGTGCCCATATTAAAAACAGATGACACAAACTTTAGACTTAGAAAATTTATAATGGATAATGATTAGACATTTAATAATTATCAATGAATATTTACAACAGAAATAAATCTCATTCCTAAACATGATATGCACCCAATGAGGAACCAGCAAAATGTTTAATTGAATTGTTGAAAAATCTGAAAGAAGATATTAATAACAACACAATAATAATGGGAGACCTCAACATTGCCCTGTCATCCATTGTTAGGTCAATGAGGCTGAAACCCAAGAAAAACATACTAGCTCTGAAAAGAGAAATGGAATAAAGTGGCATAGTAGACATATATAGGACATGCCATCCCCAGTAAACTGGATACAATTTCTTCTTCAATGCACATGGGTCATTCTCCAGGATAGACCATAGCATGGCCCATAAAACATACCTCCATAAAATAAAGAGGATAGAAATGTACAGAATACCTTCTCAGGTCACAATGCACTGAAATTAGATAAGGGACACAGAAGAAAAACTTTAACATCTTGAAATTAAAAAGATCACTACTGAACAACTAGTGTGTCAGAAATAAAAATCAAAGAGAAAATCAAAAGAGTCCTGTGGAGGCAGAGAGATAGCACAGTGGTGGGGTGTTTGCCTTGCATGTGGCCAACCCGTAGGGACCTAGTTCAATTCCCAAGATAGCATATGCTCCCCCAAGCCCAAGGTGATTTCTGAGCACAGTCGGGTGTGGCCCAAAAACCATTCATTCAATCAATCAAGTTTAAAAAACCTTCCTGGAAACAAGTGCAATTGAAGACACAAATTATCAGAATTATTGGGACATAGCAAAGCAGTACTAAGAGGAAAATGTAGAGCTTTGAGAGCACACATCAGGAAGGAAGAGGGTCTTATATAGCTTAATGACACAGCTTATAAAGTTAGAAAATGATCAACAAAAAGAACCAAAAAATGTAGGCAAAAGGAAATAAAGTTTAGAGCAGAAATCAATGAAGCAAATATCTAAAAATCAATATGAAAGATCAATGACAGCAAAAGTTGGTTCTTTGGAAAAGTAAACATTGATAAGCCACTACTAAAATGCACAAAAAAAGGGAAAGAGAGAAACTTGCTAAACTGGATTAAAAATGAAAATGAAGAGATCACCACAGATACTACAGAGATTCAAAGGGTAACCTAAGACTACTTTGAGGAACTCTATGCAACAAAACATGAGAAGCTGGAAGGAATGGATAAATTCTTGAATCTTCAATGATTGAATCAGTTTGATCTAGCCTATCATTATTTGATCTAACCCATAATTATTGAGGAAATTAAAAGGGTAATCAAGTCTTCCTAAAAACAAAACCCCAGGCCCAGATGGATTCACTAATGAATTATTTCAAACCTTTCAATAGGAACTACTACCAATTCTTTTCAGACTCTTTCAGGAATTTGAAGAAACAGAAACACTCCCAATTAGTTTTTATGAAGCTAAAATAACCCTAATATCAAAACCAGACAGAGATGCTGCAAAAATAAAAAAAAAAGAAAACTACAGACCAATATGACCAATATCTCTGATGAACACAGATGCAAAGATGATCATCCACAAAATCCTGGCAAATAGCAATCATGACTCATCATGAAGGTCATACAACGTGACCAAGTAGGCTTCATTCCAGAAATGCAAGATTGGTTTTACATACATTAATCAATCAAAAGAATAAACCATATCAACAAAAGGAAAAATAATAACATATTATCATAAAAAAGATGCTGAGAAAGCATTTTATTATGGCCAACACCCATTCATGATAAAAACTCTCAATAAGATGGGAATGGAAGAAACTTTTCTCAATATAGTCAAGGCTATCTACCATAACTCCAGGTAAATATTATTCTTAATGATGATAAACTAAAAGCTTTTCCTGTAAAATCTGGTACAAGACAAGGCTGATCTTTTTCACCGCTTTTATTCAACATAGTAGTGGAAGTACTTGCCATAGCAATTAGGAAAGAAAAAGATATCCAATATAGGAAAGAAAAAAGTTAAGCTTCACTGTTTGCAGATGACATAATACTGTATTCAGAAAACCCTAAAGACTCTACCAAAAAGCTTCTAGAAACAATAAATTCATATAGCAAAGTGGCAGACTACAAACTTAACATTCAAAAATCAATGACCTTCATATACACAGAGAGAAGAAATGGACATTAAGAAAAGCAATCCCATTCACATTAGTACCACAGAAACTCAAATACCTTGAAGTCAACTAAAGAGGTAAAGGACCTATACAAAGAACACTACAAAACACAGCTTCAGAACTAAAAGACGACACAAAAAATGGATATACATTCCTTGTTCGTGGATTAGGAGGATTAACATCTTTAAAATTGCAATAATCCCCAAAGCTTTGTACAGATGTAATACAATTCCTCTAAGGACACCCATGACATTTTTTAAAGAAGTTGATTATAAACACCTGAAATTCATTTGGAACAATAAACACCAAGAATAGATAAAGCAAATATTAAGAAAAAGAAGATGGGAGACATCACATTCTCCAACTTTAAATTGTACTACAAAGTAATAGTCATTAAAATAGCATGGTATTGAAATAAAGACAAACCCTCAGATCAGTGGAATAGACTTGAGTAATAAGAGAATGTTCCCAGATATGCAATGAATCATTGATAAAGGGGCAAGAAATGCAAAATGGAGCAAGAAAAGTCTCTTCAACAAGTGGTGCTGGGACAACTGATCAGCCACATGCAAAAAAACTAACTCAGACCTCCACCTAACACCATGCACAAATGTCAAATTTAAATGGCCTTGAACATGGAACCATAACGTATATAGAAGAACAATTGGGTAAAATACTCCATGACATTGAGACCAGAGGCATCTTCAAGGAAGAAACAGCACTGTCCAGTTCATTGGAAGCAGAGATAAATAGACTAGACTATTTAAGCATAGAAGCTTTTGCACGTCAAAGGAAATAGTGCCTATGATATCAAAGTCATTCACAAAATGGGAGAAACTATTCACCCAATACCCATTAGATAAGGAGCTAATATCTAAGATATACAAGGTATTGACAAAACTTAACAAGAAAAATTATCTAACCCTACCAAAAAAAGGGGTGTAGAAGAAATGAACAAACAATTCTTCAAAAAAGAACTATAAATGGCCAAAAGACACATGAAAAAAATGGTCCACAATACTAATCATCAGGGAGATGCAAATCCAAACAGCCATGAGGTACCATTTCACACTACACAGACTGGCACACATCACAAAGAACAAGAATAATTAGTGCTATCAGGAATGTGGGGAAAAAAGAATTCTCATTCACTTCTGATGGCAATGCCTTTATAGAAAACAATATGGAGATTCCTCAAAAAAACTGGAAATTGAGTTTCCATATGACCCAGTTATAGCATTCCTAGGGATATTCCTTAGGAACACAGAAATGCAATACAAAAATGACTTCCTCTTTATGTACAGTCATTGCAGCACTATTTACATAGCCAGGATCTGGAAAAAAATAAGATGATCAGCAATATATGAATGGCTAAAGAAACTATTGAACATACACACAATGGAATACTATGGAGCTATCAGGAAAAATGGAGTCATAAAATTTTCCTATACATGCATGGACATGGAAACTATGATGCTGAGTTAAATAAGTCAGAAGGAGAGACAGACACAGAATGGTATCAATCATTTATGGGCTTAAGACATTTAATAAAAGACATTATTGCAATGATACCCAGAGAAATAGAGATGAGTTCTATAAGGATCGGCTCACAATATGAAGCTCACCACAAAGAATGGTAAGTTCAGTTAGAGAAATAACTACACTGAAAACTATCATGACAATGGTAGTAAGTGAGAGAAATAGAATGCCTATCTTGAATACAGGCAGAGTGTGGGGGAGGTGGAAAATGGAGGCATTGGTAGAGGAAATGTTGTACTAGTGAAGGGGTGGGTCTTTTTTTTTTAATAACTGAAACATATAACTACAAACATGTTTGTAATCATGGTATTTAAGTAAAGATGTTAATTAAAATTATATAAATAAATAAAATGTGTATAGTTATCTAATTTGTAGGTAGGCAAAGGCATCTATACAAACACATATTGTTATGCTTTGCAGAATGATGGATTAAGTCTATAATGTACAGCATATAGAAAATTGGTCCCATTAGGTCCCAGTGATCTTCAACTACTCGTATACAGAACAGTGCTGATGCACAAGTAAAGAAAAGTTAAAAACTACTGGCCTATGGTGTGAGATGATACCACATTTTTGTTTTGATTTGCATCTCCCTGATGATTAGTGATATGGAGTATTTTTTCATGTGCCTTTTAGTTACTTGTATTTATTTTTTTGTCGAAGTGTCTGTTCATTTTTTCTCCCCATTTTTTGATGAGGTTAGATGATTTTTTCTTGTAAAGTTCTGTTAGTTCTTGTATATTTTGGATATTAGCCCCTTATCTGATGGGTATTGAGTGAATAGTTTATCCCACTCAGTGGATGGCTCTTGTATTCTGGGCACTATTTCCTTTGAGGTGCAGAAGGTTCTCAGCTTAATATAGCCCCATCTATTTATTTCTGCTTCCACTTGTTTGGAGAGTGCTGTTTCATCCTTAAAGATGGCTTTAGTCTTAGTGTCATGGAGTGTTTTACCTACTTGTTGTTCTGTATACTTTATGGTTTCAGGTCTGATATCTAGGTCTTTAATCCATTTGGAATTTAGCTTTTTGCATGGGGGGGGGTCTAGCAGGTGGGTCTAAGTTCTCTTTTTTGCAAATTGTTAACCAGTTGTGCAAACATCACTTATTGAAGAGGACTTTCCTTGTTCCGTTTAGGATTTCTTGCTCCTTTATCAAAAATTAAGTGAAGGTATATCTGGGGAACATTCTCTGAGTACTCAAGCCTATTCCACTTATCTGAGGGTCTGTCTTTATTCCAATACCATGATGTCCAATACCAGAGATTGGCACACATCACAAAGAATGAGAACAAGCAGTGGTGGCGAGGATGTGGAAAGAAAGGAATTCTTATCCACTGCTGGTGGGAATGCCTTCTAGTCCAACCTTTATGGAAAGCAATATGGAGATTTCTCCAAAAGCTGGAAGTTGAGCTACCATATGATCCAGCTATACCACTCCTAGGGATATACCCTAGGAACACAAAAATACAATATAAAAGTTCTTTCCTCGCACCTATATTCATTGCAGCGCTGTTTACAATAGCCAGACTCTGGAAACAGCCTAGATGCCCCTCTATAGATGAATGGCTTAAGAAACTGGGGTACGTATATACAATGGAATATTATGCAGCTGTCAGAAGAGATGAAGTCATGAAATTTTCCTATACATGGATGTATATGGAATCTATTATGCTGAGTGAAATAAATCAGAGGTAGAGAGATAGATACAGAATGGTTTCACTCATCTATGGGTTTTGAGAAAAATAAAAGACATTTGCGCAATGATTCTCAGAGACAAAAGAGAGGAGGACTGGAAGTTTTAGCTCATGACATGAAGCTCACCACAAAGAGTGATGGGTGCAGTTAGACAAATAATTACACTGAGAATCATCATGACAAAATGTGACTGATTGAGGGAAGTAGAAAGTCTATTTAGAGCACAGGCCAGTGTGGGGTGGGGAGGAGGAACACTTGGGACATCGGTGATGGGAATGTTGCACTGGTGAAGGGCTTCTGTTTGTTTGTTTTTGTTTTTTATTAAAAAAAAACACTGGCCTAGTGCCCTGATTATAACTGCCTTTCATATACTGATATGCAAAAAAGTTGCCAGTCTACTGGCATCAAATGGCCAAAGAAAGCTGAGCTAAGCCACACATACCTAGGTAGAGAGTAAGCTGTAGGTTTGTGTAATTCTACTCTGTGAGGGTTATACTGTGACAAAATTCACCAAATGACTCAGTACTACAATTACTTCCTTGTCATTGATACGTTACTATTTATACAAAATTACAAATTAGGATGTGTAAGATACCTGGATCAATATGTAAGCAGGTATCTGTTTGTTTTTGGAAACCTCTGGCTTAGAGAAAAATCGAGACTATTTAGTTGGTCCCAGTGGAATATGGTTTCATTCTCCTAGCCACCAGGAAGAGCTTAGGCTTTAAAGACTGGGAAGTGGTAGGCTCTGTGGAGACAGTCAGCATTCCAACATGGTGGGCACAGTCAAAATGGTGTGCCTTTTCATTTGTGAAATGAAAGTGCAAAATGAAATGAAGGGACTGAAGTCAGTCATACCTTATACCATTGTAATTAGGCACACAGGTACAATTATGAGTGGGCCCATAGGAATCTAAGATGTGGGCATAGAAATTTGGGAGGGGTTGTAAGGAGACCCCAAGGGTTAACAGATTTGAAGGCAGCCTTGTGAGGTGGGGTCTATTTTAGAGAATTTGAGAGGAATTCAAAGGGAAAATGTCCAACTGCATTCAGCACTGGAGAGGAATTAAGCTGTAGCATCATCTTCAAAGGACCAGCCAAGAAACAAAGAAATAATTGAAGGGTTGAGGATACAAGACCGGAGGGAAGATAGTTCAGGAGCTGAGATTATTGGTTCTGAAGGAAGACAATTACTTTCCCCTACTTGACAACATTCATTGTCAGAGGGCCCCGGGCCAGCTGTTCCCAGTCTCCACAAAAGAGACAAAGAGAGAACAGGCTTTAACTGCTATGTGAGCAATTTCCATGAGTTTCCAAGAAGTTTTTTCATTAGACAACATTAAATTGTTGAACACTAAGAGAAGGGAGAGAGGGTATGGTGATCCCTCCCTCTAGATTAGCAGGAATCAACTGAGTCACATCTTTTCATCATCTTTTTTGTATTCCAGTCTTCAAGATTGGAAGAAAAAATAGAATGTTACTATAAATATGAGAAGAAATCATGGGTGCACAGCATTTTGAATAAAGGCCAATGTATAGTAAATTCTAAACAAATAGTTGCTATTGTCTTTCAGGGTAAAATATTGCCTCTTCACCAGGAAGATCTTAAAATGGTTACTTGGAATGGTACCTGAGATGTTTCCAGTTAATAGAATTCTCCCAAGTGCTTTGTCAGTAGATTCCATTTTAAAAGTAAATGCTTATTTTTCTGAAATAAACTAAACCATCAGCTCTGCTGCTTTGGCTACAAAGACTTCTATGTCACAGTGTTCCTCAAAGTCACATGTCTGGTAGCCTCACCTTCTCAAGAAATGCATTAACTTTTTAAAGAAAACTAGATTATTAGTCATTTAATTTTAATTATCAGTTTTATTTTTATCCTTGCTGTCTCATTTCATGTTTTTCCTCTGAAGAAAATGCTTAGAAAAATTTTTCCTGACTTCAGGATTCCCTGTCCATGACTATGTATGATTCATCTATTAATGTCATTTCTTAAATGAGTAAAAGAAATCAGTTTTAAACATCAATCTTCTTGAGAACTTTGGTAATAGCTTAACTGTGAGCCAATAACCAAATACAACTAAGTATGGGATATAATTCCTTCATGGATAATTTGTTGAAGTATTGCTTTGATAGGAAAATTGGTCTTCAGTAGAAAGCTTGCCAATGGGCCTTAGAGAAGAGAATATTAGGACAATGGTGGAAGGGAAATGTAACTGCCACAAAGGCAGGCTGGTGGTGGGAGAGAAACTGAGGTCATTGATGGTGGTAGTGGACACTGGTGAAGGATTGGTGTTGAAACATTGCATGCCTGAAACTCAATTACAAAAATAAATGTAATTTTGTAATCATGATGATTCAATCAAAAATAAATTAGTTGAAAAACAAAACATTGCTTTTGAGCAATCGGTTAAAATTGCTCAAGAATTATTAAACGAAATCTAATTACAGATTTGAATTTTCCTGATCTTAGCACACTGTGTTGTATTTAAATATATTATGATAAGGTGGAGACCTCCTTCTAGTGACAGCAGCTGTGGAGACAACGGCAGTGTTGGCCCTGGAAGGCATGTCAGTGCTGTGCAGGTGAGCCGATAGAGCTTGAGGCAGAAAGCCAGAGGGACACAGCTGCTCTACTCTATGGCCATGAACTTTTCCAAGTCAATGAAAACGAGGACCAGATATAGAAAGCACCACAACAACTGTGAAAATAGGGAAACACTGCAGTCTTACTTAGAAAATGAAGATGTAGCTGTGATGACCCAAAAATTACCACCACCTATTTAGGTTTGAACATGAAACACTATACCTGATATTTTACTGACAGCTAAAACAAAGCAAATGAAGGAGGAAGGTTGACAATTTTCCTTACATTTAGCTAGATAGCCTTTCAAAGATCCTTGTAAATGACTTTTGGGGTGGCACTGACTTTTCATCTATTAAACCTAATATCTACATATCAAGATATCATTCAGGGAATAAATGGCGTTGCCAAATGTAGGAGTTGTCCTTCAGGACTGGGCTTTCCTTTCCTCAATTGGGAATCATGGACCTACCCAGGCTTTGTTCTCTCCCCCTTCTGAGAATGGCTTTCCAAGTTCATGGTGGTGGGAGCCTTGTGACATGGTATATTGGGGGTGGTGTGTGATCTGAAAGGGCTGGTTTGACTTTCAACAGAAAGTCGTTCTTGGGCTTCTCAGGGCTCCATATGGAGCAGCCCAGTGCTTCCTCACACCCCACAGGAGAAGCAGGAACCAAGAAATCTTGTTTTGGATGTTTTGGGTTTCTGTTCTCATTTTTTCTGAGAAGCAAACACTAACTTACTTAAGAGGTTCACAAATTTTTCCAGTTTATTCACAAAAGTTGTCCAACGAAGCAGGTTCACTATTTGCTGCTTTTTGTTTGTAACTTTCTCATAGCAGCACTTTCTGCCATGCTCCTGGGGGTTTGCAGTTTGACTGGCTATCACCATTCTCACTCCATTCTCCCCAGAGGCCCTTTTTGGTTATGATATTTAATATTTAGACTCCCTTACTAAGAAGACTTTATAAATAAGATATCTGTCAGGCACTTAAATGTGTTATAGATGTTTTACCTTAAAGGTAATTTAGGTTTTGTGGGTTGAAATTCTGGATGTCCTATAAGTGTTGTATTTTCAGAAAGAGCTGCAGTGATGGTGCTGACTGATTTTCTGAAGAGTTTTATATCTATTGTACAAAAGTCCTCAAATATACAAACACATAACACAAAGTAGCATCTTTTTCACCCTAGAATTGGAACTAATATCTATGAAGTGAAGTTGAATAAATGTCTAGAGATATTTTATATTTACAGGATAAAAGTATAAATAAAATTTTCTATATAAAACAAAATTTAGGTGTTAGGGTAGAAATATTTTGAATATTTATTTTTAAAGATAATACTTTGTGCAATGTATTTTTGTAAATGCCTTTTCATAATATTTTGTCTTCAGTAGTGCTTACATTTGCTGCTGCCAAATTGATAAGATGCTATTGAAATGTTTAAATAGTTTTTTTGTTTTGTTTTGGTTTTGGGTCACACTCAGCAGTGCTCTGGAGTTACTCCTGGCTCTGTGCTCAGAAGTTGATCCTGGCAGGCTCGGGGGGATCATATGGAATGCAGAGATTCGAACCGGGGCCCATCTCATGTCGGCAGCATGCAAGGCAAATGCCTCACCGCTGTGCTTTCTCTGGCCCTAAAATCTTTAAATAGTTTTAATTATTTAAAAGTGCATGTGAGATTTCAAATGAATAATAAGGGGGGCCGGGCGATGGCGCTGAAGGTAAGGTGCCTGCCTTACCGCGATAGCCTTGGACG
>PVKC010036378.1:0-13200 GCA_004027635.1 Crocidura indochinensis
AAGCCCCTTCTTCCTTCCTGATGTGTGCTTGCAAAGCTATAAATTTTCCTCTCAGTACTGCTTTTGCTGTGTCCCATAAGTTCTGATAGTTTGTGTCTTCATTATCATTTGTTTCCAGGAATCTTTTGATTTCCTTTTTGATTTCATCTCGGACCCACTGGTTATTCAGTATGAGGCTGTTTAACTTCCAGGTGTTAGATTTTTTCTTCTTTGTTCCTTTGGAGTTCACAAATAATTTCAGAGCCTTCTGGTCAGTAAAGGTAGTCTGCAAAATTTCTATCCTCTTGATATTTTGAAGATATGTTTTATGTGCCAGCATGTAGTCTATCCTAAAGAATGTCCCATGTACATTGGAGAAGAATGTGTATCCGGGTTTCTGGGGATGGAGTGTCCTATATATATATCTACTAGGCCTCTTTCTTCCATTTCTCTCCTTAGGTCCAGTATATTCTTGTTGGGTTTCAGTCTGGTTGACCTGTCCATTGTTGACAAAGCTGTGTTGAGGTCCCCCACAATTATTGTGTTGTTGTTGATGTTATTTTTCAGCTTTGTCAACAATTGTATTAAATATTTTGCTGGACCCTCATTCTGTGCATATATGTTTAGAAGCGTGATTTCTTCCTGCTCTACATACCCTTTGATTAATATATAATGTCCATCTTTGTCCCTTACAACCTTCCTGAGTATAAAGTTTGCATTATCTGATATTAATATGGCCACTCCAGCTTTTTTGTGGGTGTTGTTTGCTTGGATAATTTTCCTCTAGTCTTTTATTTTGAGTCTATGTTTGTTCTGACTATTCAGGTGAGTTTCTTGTAGACAGCAAAAAGTTGGATTGAGTTTTTTGATCCATTTAGCCACTCTGTGTCTCTTAACTGGTGCATTTAGTCCATTGACATTTAGAGAAAGAATTGTCCTCGGATTTGATGCCATCTTTATACCGAAATTTGGTGTGTCTTTTGGTTAGTCTTGTCTTAAATTAGGTCTTTCAGTTTTTCTCTTAAGTGTGAGTTTGAGTCTGTAAAGTTTCTGAGCTGTTTTTGTCTGTGAAACCATGTATTTTTCCATCAAACCAGAAAGTGAGTTTTGCTGGGTACAGTATTCTAGGTGAAGCATTCATTTCATTCAGTCTTGTCACAATGTCCCATCACTGCTTTCTGGCCTTAAGTGTTTCAGGTGACAGGTCTGCTGTAACTCTCAAGGATGCTCCCTTAAATGTAATCTCCTTTTTTTATCTTGCTGTTTGCAGAATTATGTCTCTATCTGTCGGATTTGGCATTGTGACTAGGATGTGTCTTGGGGTATTTTTTCTGGGGTTTCTTTTGGTTGGTACTCTTCGGGCATGCAAGACTTGATCACGTATATTCTTTAGTTCTGGAAGTTTCTCTTTAATGATATTCTTGACCATTGATTCTTCCTGGAGATTTTCTTCCTGTGTCTCTGGGTCTCCAATGATTCTTAAGTTGTTTCTGTTGATCTTATCAGAGACTTCTATTTTCATCTGTTCCCATTCTTTGACTATTTTTTCCATTGTCTGTTCGTTTGTTTTAAGTTTTTTTTTTCCATTCTCTCCCACTGTATGGAGTTGTTATTTATCTCATCTTCCACAGCATCAATTCTGTCCTCAGCTTCTTCTACCCTGGTGTTGAGGTCATCCATTTTACCATTCAATTCATTTACTGAGTTTTTCAGGTCTGTTAGTTGACATGTTATTTCAGTTTGGAGTTTTGTGATTTCTGTCATCATATTTTCTTGGTTCTTACTAGTGTTCTCTTCAACTCGGTCCATGGTTTCTTTGAGTTCTTTCAGCATCTTCCATATTGCTTTTCTAAAGTCCTTATCTGAGAGATTTATTAGTTCATTGGTCATTATCTGGTCATCAGAATTGTCATCTTCGTTGTCTATGTCTGACGCTGGGCTGCATTGTTTCCCCACTGTCACACTAGTATTGTGTGTTTTTCTACGTGTTGCGGTGGTATCATTGGGTAAGTGATGTGCACAGCCAGACACCTCTGGTTCCGCCCTTTCTGGTTGTGTCGATTTGCCTACAAGGGAGTGGAGTCCTCCGTGGTGAGGTCTCTCAAAGGATCAAATCTTGGACCTAGGCACACAGCAGAGATGATAGTCCAGAGAGAAATGCTGGGCTTTAGTGATCCAGCACAGTCCTTAGTGTGAATTTTTCTCTTCTTGTTGCGATGATGTTCTTTCCTTAGAAAGAGTGCACTGCCGCGTAGCGAAGCGGAGCCAAAGTGCTCTTCTGCAGCCTATTTCACTTTAATGAGGTGTTCCTGGGCGTCTCTGCCCTAGAATGGACCTCAGGGAGAGCGAGTTTTTTTGGAGCCGGTTTGGCCCACTCCCACGAGGTCCGGAGGACAGCAGAGGACAAAGAAACACAAAGAAAAGACCGGACTCACAGTTCTTCCCAGTCAGCTCCACTAGGCAGTCGTGGATACGCAGAAATTCCCAGTCTGACGTCACAATCAGGGGAATTTGCTTTGCAAACTACTCGCGCTTGCCGGTTTTCACTCTAATGAAGTGTTCCTGGGGGTCTCTGCCATAGAATGGACCTCTAGGAGAGCGAATCTTTTTGCAGCCGGTTTGGCCCACTCCCACGAGGTCCAGAGGACAGCAGAGGACAAAGAAACACAAAGAAAAGACCAGACTCACAGTTCTTCCCCTGGTTGTTTTATTATTGAATTTTGCAAGTCCTTTGTATATTTTGATTTTTAATTAATTTTCTTTGTGTGTTGGGGCACACCCAGTGGTTCTCATTATTTACTCCTGACTTGAAGCTCAGCACTCAATCATGGTGGGGTTTGGGGCAGCCATATGTGAAACTGGAGATTTCAGTAGGTTTAACCACATGTGAGACAACTGCTTTAATAGCTATATATGTATATGTGCATATACATTGTATATATATGCACACACATGTACACGTGTACACATATACATATACACAAGTATATACCCAGACCCTAATACCATTCAATGAAGATATTCCTTGCTCCATGATATGGAGTTGGCTATAAATTATTTAATCATCCATACATATCTGGTTTTATTTCTGGACTCTCATTTCTATTCTATAGCTCAATGATGGTTATTATTTCTAGTACAATAGGTATTTGGAATATGATCTTTCTTTCTTTTTTTTTCCTTTTTTTTTTTTTTTTTTTTTTTTTGGTTTTTGCACCACACCTGGTGATGCTCAGGGGTTACTCCTGGCTATGCATTCAGAAATCGCTCCTGGCTATGCATTCAGAAATCGCTCCTGGCTTTGGGGGACAATATGGGAATCGAATCATGGTCCATCCTAGGTCAGTGTGTGCCAGGCAAAGGACCTACCACTGTGCTATTACTCCAGCCTCTGATCTTTCTATTCTTCTTCTTTATTCCCAGACGTTGTTCAAGTTCTCTCATGTTGATATACACATTTCAGAGCAATATGGGCACTACTATTCTAAAACCTGCAGGTTTCTTACAGAGAGTCATCCTATTAGGAATTCTTTCTAGATTGTTACCTTTCTCAACTGTTGGATGTGAGTTCCTCTATCTCCAATGTCTGGTGCTCCATAAAGTCAGGGTGGGTGACATCTACTTAATAGATAGTATCTTTCTACTTAATATATTTTAAGTTTGTAACTAACTATACTTTTAACTTAATTTCTTATCTTTCTACTTAATGTATTTTAAGTTTCTACCTAACTATACTTCTAACTTAAATTCTTTCTTGATGGTTGTCTGTTTGTACATTGCTAAGTTCACTACTGCTAAGTTCACTACTGCTTTTTATTGCTATTATGGCATCCTATATGTCTGTTAATATTTGTTTTACAGACCTTTCCTTCTATTGGTTTCTGCAAATTTCTTATTTCTTCTTCCTGCTTCACAATTTATAATTGTGAAGCTTTTTGATTCCTTTACTGATGACAGTTTTCACTTTCCTGGGTCAGGTAGGATACAGCAGCTGCCTCATCAGAATTGCTCATGCCCTTTCGCTGGCACCTCTGAAATCACTTCTGGCAATGATTCTCCTTCCACAACTTCTTTTGCCACAAATGCTTATATGATTAGAGAACAAACATGATCTGACTCCTTAGTAGATTCTTCTTTTCAGTTAGACCAGTCACTTAGATGAAATCGACCTGCCCCTCCGCACTTGCTCCAGTGACCGGACAGATACCTTTTTATTTACTTTAATCTAACTTATTAACATAGCTATCATAACTCTGTTATCTCTAGTTAGCTATGTACTTTCAGATAAAAATAAAAGCTAGCAGTAAAGGAAAATATTTGCTTTATGTATTATGTTTGTGCTTAGATACATATATTATTGAAGTCATTTGTCTTTCTGTTATATTGACCACTTTATCAATATATAATACCCATCTTTTTTCTCTTTTTTTTTTAAACTGGAATCCTAAATGGACTATTGTTATCAGTAATATAAATAGATTAGTTAAAATTTCTATTGGCTTGGGGTACCAATTTCCATTCCTTCACATTAAGTCTATGTTTAACTGTTTTTAATATCTGAAGTGAGTTTCTTGAAAACAGAATATAGTTGGGTTTTGTTTTTAATTTGTATAGATTGTACTTTTAATGGATAAATTTAGTGTGCTTACATTAAATTGATTATTTCTATATGAGTGCTTGCTAGCATCACTTTTTTGTTTTCATATTAAGTTTGTCTATCTTTTTGCTCAATTCTTTGAAGACTATTATTTTTTCCTAAATAGAATTGTTCCTTTCACGACTTCTTGCAAGTGAGGGCTAGTATAGGTAAACTCCTTCATAGGTCTTTATTTTTCCTTCTATCTGCCCCAAAGGGAGTATTACAGGCTACAAAATTCTTGATTAGTAGTTTTTATATTTAAGCATTTTAATATATTGTTCTATTTTCCCTAATCTATGTTTTCTTCTGAGAAGTTCAAAAGAAGTCTGATTGAAGTATCTTTATATGCTACTTGTTTACTTTTTTTTTTTTTTTGGTGGTTTTTGGGTCACACCCGGCAGTGCTCAGGGGTTACTCCTGGCTCCATGCTCAGAAATTGCTCCTGGCAGGCACGGGGGACCATATGGAGCACCAGGATTCTAACCGATGACCTTTTGCATGAAAGGCAAACGCCTTACCTCCATGCTATCTCCTGGGCCCCAAACTTGTTTACTTTTTCTAGTTGTCAATATTTCCTTTGCTTGAAATTTTTTAATATAAAATATCTTTAAGCATGATTGCAAACAAGTTTGTAGTTGGGTTTTAGTCTATTACGTGTCATGGTACATTAGGTATCTTTGCATTTAGATAATCAGGTGCTCTGTAAGATTTATGAATTCATTTTTCAGTGCCTTATCCAGATTTGGAAATTTTACTACTAATTTTTTTTTGGTTTTTGGGTCACACCCGGCAGTGCTCAGGGGTTACTCCTGGCTCCATGCTCAGAAATTGCTCCTGGCAGGCACGGGGGACCATATGGGGCACCGGGATTCGAACTGATGACCTTTTGCATGAAAGGCAAACGCCTTACCTCCATGCTATCTCCCAGGCCCCTTTACTACTAATTTTTAATAAACTCTTCTCTCTTTCATCTTTCCTATATAGCCATTATCTTTATGTTGGCTTTCCTTATGGAGTTTGTTAGTTTTTATGTGTTTCTTCATCTTATGTATGTCTTTTTATTTCTCTGTGTTCTTCTAAAAGTTTTCTGTATGTTTTTTATTTTGAACTAATATATTTATTTTTCTATATGGTCTATTTTCTATAGTTCTATTTAAATAATTTAATTTTAATATTTTTGAATTTTGGGATGTCAAGGATCAAACTTGGGTTGACTTGGGTAAGGTAAACACCCTATCTGCTGTACCTCTGGTCCCTTACATAGTTCTCTTGATCTCATTTTTTGAGTTATTAACATTGAATATCCTTCACTCATTCTTCACTGTAGTGTGGACATACAAGTTTTGTCTTACATACTGGGTCTGTATATCTACTTTTTTTTAAGCAGGGGACAAAACCTAATAGAGTTCAGGACTTTCTCCTGGGTCTATGTTTAGAAATTATTCCTGATACTGGGCCCGGGAGATAGCATGGAGGTAAGGCGTTTGCCTTTCATGCAAAAGGTCATCGGTTCGAATCCCGGTACCCCATATGGTCCCCCGTGCCTGCCAGGAGCAATTTCTGAGCATGGAGCCAGGAGTAACCCCTGAGCACTGCCGGGTGTGACCCAAAAACCAAAAAAAAAAAAAAAAAAAAAAGAAAGAAATTATTCCTGATAGAAGACTCAGGAGGTAAGTGATGCTAGGCATGGAATTCAAGTCAGATGCATGCAAGGGAAATATCCTACCCACTATTGCTCTAGGCCCAAGTTAGAATCATTTTTAAAATTTATTGTAAATACTTGGAAAAGAATAGCTTT
Organism: Crocidura indochinensis; assembly: GCA_004027635.1. Taxonomy (NCBI): domain Eukaryota; kingdom Metazoa; phylum Chordata; class Mammalia; order Eulipotyphla; family Soricidae; genus Crocidura; species Crocidura indochinensis. Next base: position 6,417 of record PVKC010036378.1, read on the forward strand.
ATAAATAAAACTTACTTTTAAAAGTTAATAGATTCTCAAACTGGAGATATGTTCTGCTTTTTCCTGTATCCTTGTACTTTGCTGAAGCAAAGATTGCTGAGCCTTCTTTCTCTAATATCCCTGGGAACTGCTCGTTTGGCTTTCTTGCCTTCTCATTTCCCAAAGAAAATATCTTTACTTGGATTACAGAGGAAGTCCCAGCCCAGCAGTACTTGGAAATTGATGAGGTGAAGATAGATAGTTTTAGAGTGACCTGGCATCCTCTCTCCCCTGATGAAGGACAGCACAAGTTGATGTGGATCCCTGTGTATGGTGGGAAGACTGAAGAAGTGAGTGTTAAATGAACCCCAAACTAAGCTTTTATCTGTTGATGAATATCCATTGCTGCATTTGAGTTAATATTAATTTTATTTTAAATTAAATCAAGTTATTGTTTTTTATGGGGGGCATACATTCAGTGCTCAGAGTTTCCTCCTGGATCTGCATTTAAGGATCACTCCTGGCAGGGCCCAGGTGACCATTTGGAGTGTAGGGGATTGAACCAGGTTGACTTCATATAAGGAAAATGCACTGCTCACTGTACTATCTCTAGCCTTGATTTTTTTTTCTTTAGAATAGATTGAGCCCCAGAAACAATTAACATTTTAGATACATGAAATTTTACAATGTCATCACCAATTATTCTAAGATTAAAATGCATTGTTCTTAGAGCTTTCGTCATGTATATTTATATATTTTTAGAATCTTTCATCTTTGTAAATGACATGTAATAAAATTTCAAAATTATTAGGAAAATTTTAAGAAATAGTTACAGCAAAATCTCTGGTTTGACTTTTAAAGCTTTATTTATTTATTTATTTATTTATTTATTTACGTGTAGTTATTTTTTTCAAGATAACATTTTTCTTTTTGGTTCCTGGGCCATACCCAGCGGTGCTCAGAGGTTACTCCTGGCTCTGTGCACAGAAAACACTCCTGGCAGGCTCAGGGGACAATACAGGATGCTGGTATCAAATCTGGGTCCATCCCAGATTGGCCGTATGCAAGGCAAATGCCCTACCGCTGTGCTATCAGTTAGGCCTCCAAGATAACATATTTTAAAATTTCTAAATTTTTGTTTATCTCAGAAAAAACTCCCCTTCTTCATTCAAGTAAATCCAATTACTGAGCACCAAATTTCTTTAGGTTTTGCTAAAAGAAGATCAAGACTCTCATGTTATTGAAGGTTTGGATCCTGGTACTGAATATGAAGTTTCACTTCTGGCCGTAATGGATGATGGAAGTGAGAACGAAGTGGTAACTGCTGTCGGGACCACACGTAAGTTTTGACATGGCCAAGATTATCATAACTACCTCCATAATCCATTTAGACCGTACTCTGCATGTCACAGTTTTCCTCATCATCAGCCTTATCTTTAATTGCAGAAGCTTCAATATCTCTGTGCTAAAAGAATTCTTCCTATAACTTCATCTTCAATGAAATCTTTATTTGGAAGCATTTTAGAATGCTAGTTTATTAATATGAAGGCAGAAACTATATGTTTCTTTTTCACATTATGTACTAACAAATTGTGCCTTACTTGACATATTTAATTATGCAATAAGTAGTTGTGTATGAGTGGGTAGATGAAAAGATTCATGTAGGAATGAATTTAATAATTAATAGGTGAATAAATGAACAAATAAGCCTTCTACATCCAAGAGTTTTTGGAATTTCCAACTGGAACTTTGTTCCAATAATCTTGCACAAAAATTAATTCATCCCTTCAATTTTTATTTTTTAATTATTTATTTATTTGGTTTTTTGGTCACCCCCGGCAGTATTCAGGGGTTACTCCTGGATATACACTCAGAAATCATTCCTGACAGGCTCAGAATACCCTATGAGATGCCGGGACTCGAACCCACAGTCCTTCTGCATGCAAGGCAAACACCCTACCCCCATGCTATCTCTCTGGCTCATTTTTAATACATATTAAGCACATGTTAGAGTGTCTTTGGTTGGGTTCCCTGGCATCAGATTCTAAGATAGAAAATTGTATCCAGAAGTTTGATGAAAATGTAAATGGTAGATAAATCTCTTAGATAAAAGGGAGAAGCTAAAAAATGAACCTTCAGCTAATCATATTAGATGTTTTAGAACTGGAATAACCATTCCAAATTGTCCCACCTGAGAGAAAGGTTTTAGGTTAGTCTTTTGTATCCTTGCACCCCCAATCATTGTGCATGGACCATTCTAGACAAAGACTATGACTATGCCAAGGCAGTTCTCAGAGCTCTGAGCTTTTGGTAGGTAGAATTCTAAAAGTATTGGAAATGCTTGATCCCGAAGAAAAACCTGTCTGGGTAGAAAACAACACAAGCCTCTTGAACCCATGGTTACTTTGAGTAAATAGGAGATGTACTTCTTTTTATTATTATCATTATTATTATTATTATTATTATTATTATTTTTGAGTTTGGGACAATGCTTGGTGGTGCTCAAAGTTTTCTCCTGACTTTGTACTCAGAAATTACTCCTGGAAAACTCAGGAGAACATATGGGATACTGGAGATCAAATTTGGGTTACCTGTATGCAAGGCAAGAGTCTTATCGACTGTGTTATTGACCTGGCCCTGAAGATGTACTTTTTAAAAAATAACAATAATTTTTATTTTGACCAAAGTGGATTACAAATATTTCACGGTAATATTTTAGATACATGTTGACATTGAATCAGGGGAATTCCCATCACTAAAGTTGTCCTCTCTCACCCCCGTTCCTAGCATGCATCCCATATCCCCCAACCTTACCCCCTGTGCTGCTAGTGTAAGGGGTCCCCTCTGTGTCTTTTATCAGACCATATTTATTTTCTTGGTGGTCATGTTTGGCAATCCTTGCTGCTATGATTTGCAAGTTTAATTTGTTTAGTTTTTTTCTAAGATATTAAGTCTGTCTTCTCTACACTTTCTTCTCTCACTTTCTTTTTTTTCTTCTCTCACTTTCTTAGCTTACAAACATTGCAAGGTTGTTGTTTCTTAGCTTACAAACATTGCAAGGGAGATCATATAAATAAAACTTTCTTTGTAAACTAATATTAGGCCAGTCTGTGTGAATTATTAACACAACAGAAATTTTTTAGTAATTAATATCTCTTTTAGTTGACAGTGATTGGACAGAATCAGCCACAACCATAGAACCTACCACTTCTGTGACTTCAGGTGAGCCCAATTACCCACAATAAAAGATTGATTTCAACAGTCATTGTTACCCCAGTTTTATTTCTTACATTATTAGGAATCAGACAGACCAGTTCAAATTTAACTCCTCAGAAAAGTCCTTAATTTCTTCTTATCTCTAAACATCAATTATCCCTTCAAGTTTACTAAAATCATGGTTACATTTCTCAGCTATCTTTTTTGCAAATTGAATATTCTGGAAAATGTTAGTATCGTTACTCCCCAAATCCTGCTTTTATCTCAGTGACTTCTCTTGTGCTCTTTTGATAATCATTCATATATTGGTTTCCTTGCATTTTTGTAGATAACTGAGACACGTCTGGTCTATTGTTCTTATAACATTAGCTATTTCACTCTCAGCCTAATACTATCCCTGCAATTACCTAACAAGTTACCAGAGTTAAGTAGATAAACCACGGACTCCGCCCTGCTGCAGTCTGCTGAGAAAACTGAGAACTGAGGGGATTCTGTCTTTCCTGTGCTTCTGTCTTTCCTGAATTCTTGGAGCTCTCCTCAGAGATCAAAGCCCTGGGAAGTGAACCCATAAAACACTGCATTCTGAAGCTGCCAGCCAGCCAATGAGTGAGTAAGAACTGTCTGGCTGTGGAGCTTCCCAATTGGAGAGCTGGTTGCTCTTCCTGCGGGAGACTCTGCCCTGCTGTGCTCTGCTGAGAAAACTGAGGACTGAGGGGATTTTCTTCCTGTGCTTCTGTCTTTCCTGAATTCTTGGAGCCCCAGAAGAGTGCTGCCACTCCGCTTTGCTTCTAACAAATAAACCCCATCACAACACGCAAAAAAACCCCACACTACTAGCGTGACAATGCGGAAAGCTCGTAGGCAAATATCATGCACCAAGAATGAAGACGATAGCTTGGATGACCTTAAAAATCACAACCATCTGCTTAACCTCTCGGATAAGGAACTTAAAGTAGAAATACAGAATATGTTTGTAAAACTCCAAGAAAGCATAGATCGATCTGAACAGAACACAAAGACAGACCTCAGAAAACTCCAAACTGAAATAGCAGACCTGAAAAATATGGTAGCTCAACTGAAAACCTCAGTGGATGCCCTCGACAGCAGGGTAACAGCAGCTGAGGAGAGAATCGGAGTACTGGAAGATGAGATACAGAAAAACTCAACACAGCAGAAGAAATGGGAAAAGAACCTTAGGACAAACAATCAGGCAATGAAAAAAGTACTCAAGGAATGTGAACAGATGAAAATAGAAGTCTTTGATAAACTCAACAGAAACAACATAAGAATCATTGGAGTCCCAGAGACCCAAATAGGAGATCACCAGGAAGAATCAACTGTCAAAGATATCATCAAAGAGATACTACCAGAGTTAACGACTACATGCAATCAAATCCTGCATGCCCGAAGAGTACCAGCTAAAAGAGACCCAAAGAAAAACACCCTTAGACACATCATCATTACAATGACGAATCCCACAGAGATAGAATACTGAATGCAGCAAGATCAAAAAGGGAAATTACATTCAAAGGAGCATCCCTAAGACTTACAGCAGACATGTCACAAGAAACTCTTAAGGCCAGAAGACAGTGGTGGGATATTGTGACAAGACTGAATGAAATGAATGCCTCACCGAGAATACTGCACCAAGCCTGACTCACGTTCAGGTTTGAAGGAAGAATACATAGCTTTATGGATAAACAACAACTTAAAAACTTCACAGATGATAACCCAGCCTTAAAGGAAAAACTGACAGGTCTACTATAAGACAAGAGAGACCAACAAACACAGGAAACTTATCTACAAAGTTAACATTAAATCCTATGACAATCATCTCCCTCAATGTTGATTTACTAAATTCATCAATTAAAAGACACAGAGTGGCAAAGTGGGTCAAAAAGATGAAACCAAAATTCTGCTGCCTACAAGAAACACATCTGAATAGTCAGAACAAACATAGACTCAAAATCAAAGGCTGGAGGAAAATCATCCAAGTAAACAATACCCTCAAAAAAGCTGGGGTGGCCATATTAATATCTGATGATGCCAAATTTATACTCAGAAAAGGGGTAAGGGACAAAGATGGACACTATGTTCCAATCAAGGGATATGTGCAACAGGAAGAAATCAGACTATTAAACATATATGCACCCAATAAGAGACCATCAAATTATCTAATACAGTTACTGACATATCGGAAAGAAGAAATGAATGATAACATAATAATTATGGGAGAACTCAACACGGCCCTATCAACATTTGATAGGTCAACCAGACTGAAATCCAACAAAAGCATACTAGTCCTGAAAAGAGAAATGGAAGAAAGAGGACTAGTAGATGTATATAGGACACTCCATCCCAAAAAACCAGGATACACATTCTTCTCCAATGTACATGGGTCATTCTCCAGGATATACTACATGCTGACACATAAAACATACCTCCATAAAATCAAGAGGATAGAAATCTTGCAAGCTACCTTTGCTGACCACAAGGGTCTGAAACTAGATGTGAACTACAAAGTCACACAGAAGAAAAACATTAATAACTGAAAATTAAACACCCTGCTACTGAACAGCCAATGGGTCCAAGATGAAATCAAAAAGGAAATCAAAACTTTCCTGGAAACAAATGATAATGAAGACACAACCCCCCAGAATCTATGGGACACAGCAAAAGCAGACCTGAGAGGAAAATTTATAGCTCTACAAGCACACATCAGGAAGGAAGAAGGGGCATTCCTGAATAACTTAATGATGGACCTCAAAAAATTAGAAAATGACCAACAAATGGAACCAAAAATAGGGAGACAGAAGGAAATAAGAAAGCTGAAAGCAGAACTCAATGAAGTGGAAAACCGAAAATCAATTCAAAAGATCAATGAAAGCAGAAATTGGTTCTTTGAAAAAATGAAAAAGATTGATAGGCCACTGGCAAAACTCACAAAGATAGAGAGAGAAATCTGATAACCCATATTAGAAATGAAAAGGGAGGGAGAGATCACAACAGATACTGCAGAGATCCAAAGGGTAATCAGAAACTACTTTGAGAAACTTTATGCTACTAAATATGAGAACCTAGAAGAAATGGAAAAATTCTTGGACACTTATAACCTTCCACATTTAAATAAGGAAGAGTTAGAATATCTACACACCTGCATCACCACTGAGGAAATTGAAATTGTAATCAAACATCTGCCCAAAAAGAAAAGCCCAAGCCCAGATGGATTTCCTAATGAATTTTTTCAAATCTTTCAAGAGGAGCTACTATCAATCCTAGCCAGGCTCTTCCATGAAATTGAAAAATCGGGAAAACTCCCAAACAGCTTTTATGAAGCCAACATCACCTTGTTACCAAAACCGGACAGAGATGCTGCCAAAAAGGAAACTACATACCAATATCCCTGATGAATGCTGATGCAAAGATCTTCAACAAAATCCTGGCAAATAGGATCCAATGCTCAAGAAGATCATACACTACGATCCAGTATGTTTCATCTCAGGAATGTGAGGATGGTTTAACATTCGTAAATCTATCAACATCATACACAACATCAACAAGAAGAAAACTAAAAATCACATGATCATAT
>PVKC010036379.1:0-13236 GCA_004027635.1 Crocidura indochinensis
AAAAAAAAAAAAAAAAAAAAAAAAAAAAAAAAAAAAAAAAAAAAAAAAAAAAAAAAAAAAAAAAAAAAAAAAAAAAAAAAAAAAAAAAAAAAAAAAAAAAAAAAAAAAAAAAAAAAAAAAAAAAACTTCATTCACACCAATATCCCTGATAAACACAGATGCAAAGATTCTCAACAAAAGTTTGGCAAATAGGATCATCAAGAAGGTCATACACTACTACCAAGTAGGTTTCATTACAGGAATGCAAGGATGATTTAACATACGTAGATCACTCAACATAATACACCATGTCAGTAAAAAAGAAAGTTAAAAACCATATGATCATATCCATAGATAAAGAGAAAATATTCGATAATAACCAACACCCATTCTTGATAAAAACCCTCATCATGATGGAAATGAAAGGAACTTTTCTCAATATAGTCAAGGCTATCTACCACAAGCCATTGGAAACTATTTTTCTCAATGGAGATAAACTAAAAGGTTTTTCCTCCAAAATCTGGTGAAAGACAAGGTTGCTGTCACTCACAACTCTATATTCAACATAGTGCTGGAAGTTCTTGACATAGTAGTTAGGCAAGAAAAAGATATCAAGGGCATCCAGAGAGGAAAGCAAGACGTTAAGCTCTGACTGTTTGCAGATGACATGATACTATATTTAAAAAAATCCTAAAGACTCTACCAAAAAGCTTCTAGAAACAATAGCTTCATATATGAAAGTAGCAAGATACGAAATTAACATGCAAAAATCAGTGCTTTCTTGTACACCAATTAGAGAAGAAATGGACATTAAAACAATCAATCCTATTCACATTAGTGTCACACAAACTCAACTATCTTGGAGTCAAATAAATTAAAGAGGAGAAGGACATATACAAAAGTAAAAAACCAACCAAACAAACAAGCAAACAAAACAAAACCCTGCTTCAAGAAATAAAAGAGAACACAAGAAAATGGAGACACATACCTTGCCAATAGATTGGAAGGACTAAGGTAATTAAAATGGCACTAATCCACAAAAAAACAAAAAAAGAAATAAAATAAATTGGTGAAAATAATTTAAATGGCCTTGTATTTAGGAATGTGAACTGAATTATTTTTCTGATATGCAAAACCATGGTTTTTCTTAACCCTATATCAAGAATAAGCTCCAGTTGAATTGACCAAGCACCTAGTATATGCCAAGGTCTTTTATGCTAGGTACATTATGCAGTTGGCTATACTTTATGGTATTAGTTATGGTACACCTCTCCACCCACAATTACAAATGGAAAAAATAAGAACTCAGTAAAGATTTATATTTTACTCAACATTTTAAGCTATAAACCACTAGAATAAAGTCAGATGCACAATGTGATTTTCTAATTCCAGAAGCACTTTTTGTTTTGTTGTTTTGTTTTGTTTTGTTTTGGAGTTAGACCCAAAGTAATTCAGGGGTTACTTCTAAATCAGGAATTATTCTGCACTCAGAAATGACTGCTGGTAATTTTTTGAATATAGAATTCTGGGGACAAAACCTCTGTTGGCTACATACAGGACAAGTACACTGCGCAATGTGCTATCACTCTGGCCCATAATTTCAGGACTTTCATCTATAACTCTATTTTCTCTCATTTTTCTTTAATTAAGCCACTAAAATATTTTAATTGGAAAACACACTTTCTTTTCTCTCATTTTTCTTTAATTAAGCCACTGAAATATTTTAATTGGAAAACAATTTCTTTTCACCTTGATATTTTTTATTTGTATACCAATATGTAGTTATTGTAGTTGTCTAGAAGTAAATGGCAAAGAAGTAACAAAGGCTGTCTTAAAAATAATTGGTAAAATTGCACAACTTGCATGTTTTCCTATGATGTTAGACTGTCGTAAGTGGCTGGTTTTCCACCAAGAGATATTTCTTATAGAATCTTAAGATTTTTCACCATATACAATCCCCTTCCAAAGAATTTACTCAAATTACATTGTTTTCTGACAACTGTGTTTTCTGACAAGTGTGACCTCAATTTCAGCTATATTCATGTTCTAAACAATCACAGAAGATGTAAAGCTTATTTTAAATGAATTTCTAACAATAGAAGACTTGTATTAATCATCAATAAAGCAAATTTGCTTTAATGCTTCTTCAGTTAATTGTATTTAAAGTAACAAAATAGCTCCTATAATTTTATGAGGAAAGTAGGTGGATTATTAATGCTTTAATGTGGCAAAATGTAATTATCCAAAGGTAGTTAAACCAATGGCATTCTTTATGCTATTCATACTTGTTAGCTAAAATAAGACATTGGAATGCTATTTTCAAAAGTGAATTGCTTTTACTCGCATTGCATTTCATTATCTAGTACATGATCTAATGAGTCTTATTGGCTTCTGGGAATAAAGCACTCTAAATTTGGACATGTATTTTTTTTTAATTCATTCCAATTTCAATTTTTTTGGCATCTCATTTGTTACCTTTACTGTGTTCCTTTATCTTTGCCTTTTCCTCTAATACCTAGAAGATAAAGAAAAGACATATTTCTTCTACACAAGTGCTGGAAGTTTGGAAAACTGTTCAACACTGATAGATAAAATACTTATTGGAGAGGCTGCCCTTTAAAGTCAGAGATGAAAGCATATGAGCAAGAAGTGAACAATTATCTGCCTTTCTGAGTCGTTTGCTTGCTAGTCAAAGATTAATGAATAATACAATGAAGCTAACACTGAAAGATCCCAAATTAGAGGGTTAAGAAAGATGTTTGTGTGTCAAATATTTGTGACAGAGATTAGAAGATGAAGATAATTTGTTTTGTGGTTAAAGAATCCTTGAACAACAACAAAAAAACCCCTCATAACCATGCTTTTCTTTTGATTTGTCCAAACATTTGTGCAAAATATCTGCATAGCTTCCCTTTAAGCATAACACTGAGCAAGAATGGTTGAACTATTTATAAACCTCCAAATAGTTATAAGACAACAGAAACCTAAATTTGTCAGTCTACCACTCATTTCCAGCATTTGGAGGACTTCGTTTAGGTCAATACAGAGATTATGTTTTTTATTCTGCTCATGTTATTCACTGGAACATTTTCAGGAAAAATTAGTTCATCTATTTCATGAATTATAAAATATAAAATCCTCTGGGATCTTACTATGTATTATTGTATCAAATTTTTTAAAGATCTAAGGTCAACTCATGCATTTTTCCTTTTTTGCTCTTGATTTTATAAATATTTTCATTCACTTAGTGAAGAACTAGAATGATTCATTAATGCAAAATTATTCTGAAATTAAATACCATTTTGTATGAGCCCAAGTGTTATATGTGTATATCACAAAGGATAAGAAATAATTGATTAAACTCTTTAGTGTATTGATAAAAGCTGATATTTTGTCTGGTTTTTATTTTTGACATATTTCAAAGAAAGAAAGTTATATCTATTATGCCTGGCAGAAACTTTCATCATACGGAAAAGCAAAGTCCTTAAGCTTTAGTGTTTTATTTTAAATTAGTGTTTCAAGTACATGAACATTCAATTCTATTGCTTTTCAAGTTTTATGGATAAATGTCCCTTTATGAATCTATAATAATTTGATTATGATTTTAATATTATGTTCTTTATCTTAAGTAAGTTAACATGTCTTCTTGAGTACATGGTGTAATGTTCTTACTTTTATCCTCAAAAAAAAATCATTGCTTACATTTTGAGGGTTTCCCCCCATCTTTGTAACATACATCTATTGTGCACTTCTTCTCTTTCTAGCTTTTTCTTCCTTTAACTTTTAAATTTCAAAATTGTGACCCATTTATTCTGTGATTTCCTTGAGCTTGGCATTTCTTCATACATTAACTGTAACTTCGCCACTCTTCATAAAACTGACTTCACCAAGGTCAGCAAAGACAAATTAATTGCCAATTATGACTGTTCTCTCTTTTCTCTTAAAGTTTCTATCTCTCCTGATGTTAAGGCAAAGAAAAGAAAAAGGAGTAGAATGTTTATAAATATCTAATACTTGGTTCTTTGCAAGGTAACAACATTAATTTATAACTGCCAATTCCAATGTTCTCCTTACATCATGAATGGCTTTAATTTCTCTACGTAATATTTCAGAACATGGTTTTGGAAATGATGTGCATGATTGCCTAAAGGGAATGGGTAAGAACTTAGGACAGCAAACCCAATAGTTATATACTCTTGGATTCTTTCATCCTTGGTTTTTACTTCATTTTATATCACTTGGGATTCAGCTTTTCTCCATTCAATTTATTGCTCTTGTTTAATATTTGTAACTCATAACTACAGACTTTTTTGAAGAATACATATTTTTCATTATTTTATTCTAATCTCATGCTTTTCATCATCACTTTTTCATGAGTGATGCTGAATCGTTTCTGGTTTTCTATATGTTATTTCACATATTTTAATTCACTATTAAATACTTAATTTTTACCTCACCCTAAAATTACTCATTTTACTTGATGTCCTATAAAAATGTATCAAATGCAAGTTATATACTAGATATTTCATAATACTTTGGAACTAAAATTTGTAAACAACTTTTATTTTATCCATTTAAAATCCTAAGTTCTATAACTTAGTTAATTTGCTCAAATTAATCCACCCAACGGACTCTAAAATTCAAATGTAAAATCAGAATGTGCTATTCTGACACCAACATTCATTATTCTAACCAGTGTGTTACAGTGCTTCTTAAGGAATAGAACTTTCAGTTTTTATCTCTTGCTTGATTAAAATATAAAAGTTATTTTGACATTTTTTAAACTGATTACCAGATTCTGTCAATTTTTATACAGGGTTATGCTTTTGAAAGTATCTCCCTTCTACAAAGTAAAATATCATGGATATATTCAGCATTTCATTCCAGTCCATAAACAAACTTTCTTAGAATTGTAGGTACTACACCAAATATCGATTGAATAAGTTAAATAATTAGCAAAAATGTAATTCTAGTATCTATATATTTGTAACATTAATATTTTTCTGTTATCTATATTGAGACTACCAAAAATGGAGTGTAAATATAACAATTCCAATTTTGTGTTGAAGAGATGTTCAGGTTTAGGGGCTGGAGCAATAGCACAGCAGAGTCTTTACCTTGCATGTAGCCAACCGAGGTTCCCAGCATCCCATATGGTCCCTCAAACCGCTAGGAATGATTTCTGAGCACAGAGCCAGGAGTAACCCATGAGCATCGCTGGGTATGCCCCCAAATACAAACAAAACAATAATAAAAATGAAAGAAAAAAGAAAATGAAAAAAACAATATTTAGGTTTAGTTTGTTGCAATGGTAAACAAATGGAACACAAAATACCCTTAAATTTTACTATCAATTAATTAGAAAGGCTGTCATCCCATTATTTTTCACAAAAAACTCATATACCAATTTCTAGCTATCTTAGGGTTTAGAATTTAAGGTATCTTTGATGAATTCTGGCAGATTCATCTTTCCCCTTGCATTCCTAACTAATCAAAATCTAATCATATTCCTGAGGTCTTTTTTGTTTTGTTTTTGTTTTTGTGTCACACCTGGTGGCACTCAGGGGTTACTTCTGGCTCTGTGCTCAGAAATCGCTTCTGACAGGTTTAAGAAACCATAGGGGATTCCATCTAGGGTTGGCCACATGCAACGCAAACACCCTACCGCTGTGTTATAGCTCTCTTTTTCTTTCTTTCTTTCTTTCTTTCTTTCTTTCTTTCTTTCTTTCTTTCTTTCTTTCTTTCTTTCTTTCTTTCTTTCTTTCGTTCTGTCTTTCTCTTTCTTTCTTTCTTTCTTTCTTTCTTTTTTCTTTCTTCTTTCTCTTTCTTTCTTTCTTTCTTTCGTTCTTTCTTTCTTTCTTTTTCTTTCTTTCTTTCTTCTCTGTCTTCTTTCTTTCACTCTTTCTTTCTCTGTTTCCTTTTTAAATATACTTTCTGAGTCTTTATTTTTTAGAAAGTAGAAATGTTTATTTAGAAGTGTAGGCAAAAGGGGATCCTTTTCTGAGTCTTAATACAGAACTCAGTAGTCTTACCAAAATATTCCGAATTTCAGCAACTGGCCATACTGTTCTGCTGTCAGTACAGGTTGCCAATGGGAACAGATTGTGACCCACTGTATAACTGTTTAAGGACATGAACTGTTGGACTTCTGAATTTTTAGTTGCCAGTTCTTGCATCTCCCTTAGATATTTTTTGCTTCTACAGTACAGAGGCTGCTTCATAACTGAGTGTGCCTCGGGGCTTTTCTATACATAGAATTTCACAATGCTGCAGTTAGATTTGTGATGCAGAAATTTTCTACTCAGGAAAGTGAGTGAGACGTTAGTGGTTGCCTCTATGCATGGATTTTGAGTTGGACAGCAGTGAACAAACAAAAAATTATGTATGTTTCTCAAGAGATCTGTTTTCTGTTGTACCATGTTGCCACCTTAGTTTAGCATGTTATTAGTTGCTATTTATTATAAAATATATGTAAAACATTTTTAAGATATGAATAGACACCATTAGAAACTTTTAATTATAAGCACCATTATTTTGAATATTACATTTCTTTCTTTCTTTCTCTCTTCTTTCTTTCTTCCTTTCTTTCTTTCTTTCTGTCTCTTTCTTTTATTTTCCTTTCCTTTCATTTCTTTTTTTTGTGGTGACCTGCACTTTAAAAGTTTTGTTCTCATTGAAAGTATCTTCCCAAATACAGAGGACACTTAATTCATGTTCTATTATGACTGCTGATATAGTCTATAGAATCAGGTTGATAAGTGGAAAAGTTACATGGACATGGGATGTTTTCCATTGCAGTATCATGTACACCTCAGTACAGTGTCATTCTATTTATTATCATCTTCCTTTTTTCCTTCACAATTTAGTATTGTCAAGAACTTATTCCTGGCTCTGTGCTCAGAGAACACTCCTGTTGGGGCTTAGAGGACTGTATGGGATACCTATGATCGAACCCAGGTCAGCCACATAAAGGCAACACCCTACCCGCTAAACTCCAGCCTCCAATTATTTTCTAACCCTGATATCTAACCTATGCAGATTGAATTGAAACATAATGAAACTCCTTTAGGTCTTTCATTATTTTAACTTCAGTTATCTATGGAAATATGAGAAAAGATAGAAAATATTCTATCCCAAGGCTCTACTTCATGTGATATTACTGTTAATGTACGCTCTATTTTAAGAGAGCAACTTAGCATAATAGTCAGCTCACAGCCCGTGTTCCTGCATTTTGCAAGCAACAGAACCATGAATAAATTAGTTTAGTGAATTCAAGTAGCAAGTAAAAAGTTTATATTCTAATATTACAATAATAGGTGGAGGATTATTTTCTTATTTTTCGTGAGAAAATTCATTTTAAGTTATGTGTATTCCACAGTTTATCTTATTTGGTCTGTCAGCTTTGTCTCTGTGCTCACTGAGCTTGTTGCCTTGGTTACCATCACATACACGCTTGAATGTGAAGTTCCTCATTGACGTACATTTATTTCCATGGAAACAATGATGTCACTGGTATGATTTAGGTGCATAGCAAACGCATGATGAAGATTTGAATTTTGAGCTTTATCTTGGTCATAAATGTGTTACTAAGTTATTTTATTAATTAGAGAAATATATTTTTGCTTTCTGTTTCACTTGATAGAAATCTGCCTTTATCTGTTTCCTTAATTGCTCAAAAAACTTAAAGTTCTAAATATAATCTATAAGCTCCTAAAAATAAAGTCATAAAGTTCACCATGGATACTTATAAAAAAGTTACCTCTTCAATCAATACAGTTTCTCAGAATGAAATTTATCCTGTTAATAAAAAATGTGGAAGAAATTTTTTTCATTAATATTATGGCAATGTATAGATGATAGCTCTAGAAGAGGAAAATTCTTACTTGTCAAAACTATGTAGGATTAGGAAAATAGAGATATAATAATTACTAAAACATGCTTTCTAGGACATTAGTAAAAGTTCATGTATAACCGATGGTTTCCCATCCATTTATTGAAGCATCTATTTTTTTTTTTTGATTTTTCGGACCACACCCGTTTGATGCTCAGAGGTCACTCCTGGCTAAGCTCTCAGAAATTGCCCCTGGCTTGGGGGGACCATATGGGACACCGGGGGAACGAACCGCGGTAGCGATCTTTCCTTGGCTAGTGCTTGCAAGGCAGACACCTTACCTTTAGCGCCACCTTGCCGGCCCCCGAAGCATCTATTTTCCTCTTTGTTTCTGTTCTACACTCCTTTTTCTGTTTTTATTTGTTTGTTTGTTTTGGTTTTTTGTTTTTGGATCACACCCGATGGTGCTCATGTTCTACGCTCAGAAATGGCTCTTGGCAGGCGCTGGTGACCATATCGGATGCTAGGATTCAAACTACTGTCCGTCCTGGATAGGCTGTGTGCAAGCAAACTCCCTACCACAGTGCTATTTCTCCGTCCCCTCTTCTACACTACTTAAATCAAATTTTCTTTCTTTTCTTTTTTTTTTTTTTTTTGTAGATGATGTGGAAACCTGCCTATGATTTCCTCTATACTTGGAGCACTCATTACGAAAATAGCTACAGAGAAATGTTACAAGAACTTCAATCAACACTGGACAGAATGAAAAGCCCTGTGACTAAACAGTGGCGAGAATTAACTGGAGCCCTAATACTTGTAAATTCTTTAGAAGTTTTGAGAGCAAGTGCATTCTCCTTTTCTGAGGAAAAATAAAACTGATGGAAGTGTTTTGGGGAGGACTGAGATTATATGAGGAATACAAAGTGAGTTTGTGTGTGTATGTGTAGATATGTATATATGTATGTGAAAGAATCTCAGAAAAGTATGTTATATTTTGCGTGGTTGAAAAAATTCCCTATAAAACTTTGTACTAATCCAAAATGTAAAGACGGGTTTTATAATCAGACATGTACCTTTACATATATTTCATATGAAATATTCCATTGCTATATTAATGGGCAGGAAAGAACAATGCTCTCTTTTATGACTTTTCATTTCCTTAACTTAAGAAAAAGGGCTGTTAGATTAACTTACCATATACATAAGTAAGATCCACATCAAACACATCAAATAGAGAATTGGAATGTGAAAACCTCAATTTTTCCAGAACACAAGTAGGAACATTGGAAAAGTCAATGCACATGTTTGAGCAGATTTTATATTTTTATATCAAATTTTTTGCCTCACTGGTGTTTACCAGCATTATTTATCTTTTGTATGTAAGGAAATAAAACATAATACTAATTAGAAATAAGAGATCTGCTGGAAAGATCTGGTTACATTACAGAAAAACACACTCTATTTAGCATAATAGTAAAATTTAAATATGTGTATAAACATATAGAGAGATGACTCTTTCTAAAATTTTGATTGAAGCTCATTGTTGTACTCCACTATTTATTGAAAAAGTGACAAAATATATAATTTGACACCAAAATCAGAATTCTCTAATTGCCTGTATGGACTGCAGTATTCATTCACCACCTTTCTTTGGCATTTTGTGATACCATTCAACTTAGACCTCTCCTTTAGGGGCATAGAACAAAATGCCCTTTAATTATCCAAAATTGGTAATAGCAGGGGTTATTTTTTAAGTTACATGGTTTATTACTTTTCATACGGCATTATTAACCACAAACATATGATATGAATACCTGTGTGTGCTCACATTCTCATGCAAAGACATATCTGTTTATTGCACATGGGTGTTTAGGCATGCACGCGAGTGGACAGGTGTGTTCTCATAAATGTGTATAGTTCTGTGTGTACATAAGAGTGCTTATAAATCTTTTGAAGACAAAGATTGTATAGAACTTGTTTCACATTAATGCAAACATTTCAAAGTTTACAAAGTAATGACTTGCTATTACTCTAAATGTCAATCCTCTAATGGCTACCAGTGTTTTTGTGTTTTGGACATTCAGTTATTGTCTTAGTTAATACAGACACTTATACCTATTAAGTGTTTTTTGTTAATAAATGGTTCAAAAAAAAGCAGCCTGATCCCTCATCAGGAGTGAATAAGTAAAGGACAGAACTAGGCAATAATAATTATTATTATAATTATAATTAAAATTACACAGCTAAGTATAAAATGGAATCTATAGTAATAACTTACAAAAGTGGCCTCAACATTTATTAAAATGATATAATGTTAGTTGGGCTTTGGCAGAAAGTTTTTCCTGAAAAGAAGAAAAAAGAACCTGAAGTATAATCAGTCACTAACCTCAGATCTGCTGGGGAAGGTAAAAGAGGTAAAAGGTAAAAAGGTAAAACTTGCACTGGAGCAAGTTATGGGAAGGTGGAAGTTCTGGAAAAGATTCAGGATGGTTGGGAGCCAGTAAGAAAGACAGGATGGGGGCTGGGCGGTGGCGCTGGAGGTAAGGTACCTGCCTTGCCTGCACTAGCCTAGGACAGACTGTGGTTCGATCCCCAGGTTTCCCATATGGTCCTCCAAGCCAGGAGCGACTTCTGAGCGCATAGCAGAAGTAAACCCTGAGCGTCACCGGGTGTAGCCCCAAAACAAAACAAAACAAAACAAAAAAAAGACAGGATGAAAAATTGGAAAAAGAAGACACACCCTTGAAAGTAACCGGGTTGAGCTGAATAAGGTTTTTGTTAAGGGATCCTGAATAAAACATGTCCATTTGGCTAAAAAGTAAAAGCAAAATCATCTTAGAGCTTTTAATACATCTGCCTTGGGGTATTTGAATCTTGGCAAAGGTAATTTAAATTAGGGTTCAAGAACAATCTTTAAGCCTTTCCATATTTATATTTGATGATAAGAGAACAGAGCCTGCCTACGGAGTTATGTACACACATTCAAGGACAGAATTTATTTTAGTTGAAAATATATTCAGGGAGAGGAAAAAAAATAAACAATTTGTACATCCAAGACACAATTATTCTCAGTGGTGATTTTGCTTTCCCTAGGCCATTCTTGGAACTTGATTAGCATGTCAGCAAACCAGAAAATTTTCGGGAAGGGATACTAAAGCAATGAATAACTGGGTTTTTCCAGGATCCATGTTCTAGGAAGACTAAAAAGTCTTGTTAGGTAATTAGGCTAAGATTAAATAAGTCAGTTCAGATTAACACTTATGTAATTGAGAATATAAGAAAGTTTTTTTAAAAAATGAGAAACAATCAATATAACTTAAGGATGAAGCAATTGGTTTAAATATTAATGCGGACAACGGTATTTTCTGAATATTTTGGGCAAATTTATCTAGAGAAATTTTAAACTCATTCTCAAAGATAATTTTTATACATTATTTATAATATTTTTATAAATCATTACTAATTCTGACTTTTGGATTAATCTTGCTTAATGAATTTCCAGAATTAGCAACATTTAATTGTGAAATAATGATTTTGGAAAGCAAATAAAGAGAATTAGAAAGGCTCTTAAATTTCTGTTTGACAATATTAAAAAAGCAACAAAACCCATTTATCAAACCTCCTTAAAGCATTTCAGAAGTGGAAAACAGATGATTTTTCTTTAGTTTCCCATTTTTCCTGTAATAGTAGATTAGAATGAAATTTTAGTTTATTGCTCACCTTGTAATGTAACACTATTTCTTTTACATTTTTATTGTGGTAAGAGTGAATTACAAATCTTTTGCAGTAATATTTAAGGCAATATTGACCATGAATGAGGGGCATTTCCACCACCAGTGTTGTCCTCCATTCCTGTTCCTAGCATGCATTCCCCATCTCCCTCCTTTACCTCCCTTAATGCTAGATGAACTGTTACCCACTTGTACAGCTTGTTGTAGATTGGATATCGATCCTGTTGTCATTGACTTTGGATTTGGCATTCAATTCTGATCATTTTTCATCTTCATCTACTGAACATATGACTGTCTTGTCCTGGTACCATAGGTGGGGTGGGGAAAACAAACCAGAGAAATACTAAGAGGAGTTCATCAGATGTTATAAGTATTTAGAAGAAGGAAGGGAAAAAAAGAAGAAAAAGGTAACAAACAAGTAAAAAAACAAAACCAGTAAGGGAGTAAAAACAGCAACAACAAAAAAAGCCAAATAAACCCAAAACAAAAATCATCAGCTACTGGAAAAATAAAAAAGAAAGAAAAAGAAAAAATAATAATAAGATAAAACAAAGCAGCAACCTCTTAAAAAAAAGGGTTGTGTTTCTTTTTTCTTTTTTCTTTTTTTTTTTTTGCATAGGCATGGTAAATATTGGGGAAATTAGAACGGGAATTCCCTTGGCCTGAGAGATACAGGGTTTCTCCTTCCTTGAAGCATACTGCCATGGAAACACCTACAGGCTCCGTACTCACTCATTTGCGGCACCCCAAGGTCTTTTTATCCTGCCGGGAACCTTTCCACTCAGATGTGGGTGATGGCATCCCTCCTCTGTAGCTGGAGCTCTTGTTATTTGCATAGGATATAGAGTGAAGGCTAGAGGAGATTTTTTTCCTTTATGGTTCTAGTTGTTCTGTTCCATTACCATTGTTGTGATCAATCTTCTGCAATTAGTGGTCTTGGTTTTTGTTAAGATCCTAGGACAGAGCCTTAGGTATAGTTTTTCAGTGTGGCTCCAGAATTTCTGCTGGGTTGTAGTTGTCAAAGTCAAAATTCTCTGGAATTAGGGATCTTAGTTTATGTACAAATTCGAGGTCTAGGCCAAGGTCTAGCTAGGAACTTCCTCATAGGTCCCTCGATAGGTTCTATCCAGACCATGTTTGTCAAAGTCAGTCTTCTGTAAATAGTAATTTTGGTTTTTGCTTAGGGCACATGATGACATGTCTCCCAATTGCATCATACCGTTAGGTGGTGAGATAGGGCAGCCCTTTCTTAGCTCAAGTAATGTAACAGTATTTTATATGAGCTCTAATTCCTTCATTTTCTTCGGAGTTTAAATGAAGTCAAGTTAGGAGGTGTATACAATACTGGGTTATTAAGTGTCCATACAAATGAAGGAGAGAGTACAGTTTCATGTCCTAAACCACAGAAAATTTCATATGAAGTTTTAAATTTAGGGAGAGCTACTGTTCTAGGAGGAGCAGAATGCATTGTATTAAATGATGACATTGGGTTAATATATGTCACTTCTAATAAAAAAACTTTAATATGAGATAAAAGTACATTCAACATTGTAAAATGCTCTTTCACAACTAAAATTTTTATTTTGAGTCTGTAAATAATCTTGTTTTTATAATGACAGAACTATTGGGGACAATATAATGGAAAAAGAATGAAAATATATTTCTAGAAATATGTTTTAAATTGAAAGTTTTTTT
>PVKC010036380.1:0-13242 GCA_004027635.1 Crocidura indochinensis
AAAGACATTCCTGCAATAATAATAATTTTCAGACACAAAAGAGAAAAGAGCTGGAAGTTCCAGCTCACCCCAGGAAGCTCACCACAAAAAGTGGTGAGCTTAGTTAGAGAAATAACTACATTTTGAACTGTCCTAAAAATGAGAACCTATGAGGGAAATGGAGAGCCTGTCTAGAGTACAGGCGGGGGGTGGTTGGGGATAGGAAGATTTGGGACAATGGTGATGGGAACGTTGCACTGGTGATGGGTGGTGTTCTATACATGACTGAAACCCAAACACAATTATGTATGTAATCAAGGTGTTAAAATAAAAAAAAATTGAAAGACAAAAAAAAAACTTGGCTACCATAAGGGGCCAGAGAGATAGTATGGAGGTAAAGCATTTGCTACGCATGCAAAAGGACAGTGGTTCGAGCCCTGGCATCCCATATAGTCCCCAGAGATTGCCAGGAGCGATTTCTGAGTCTCAAGCCAGGGGTAACCCCTGAGCACTTCTGGTGTGACCTAAAAACCAAAAAAAAAATATCTTGGCTACTATATATTAAATGTTTATAATGTATAAAGCACCATACTAAATGTTTTAATATATTATCGTATTAATCTTTAAAAGCAATAGGATGAAACAGAATTGTTTTCACTGCTTTATATATATAAATATATATATATATACCATGAAACTGAGCTTAGAAAAATTAAGTTGTTATAGATCAGTAATAAAAGAGTTTGAATAAACTCACATTCAATCAAACTCCAAGCACTCTAACTCCAAGTTACTATGTAGTATTTTTACCACTTTATGCATAGAACTGAGGAAGAAATAAAATTGGTGCTATACTGTCACCAGGCAGGAAGAGAGCTCTGGGAGGAAGAACATGTGTGTGGCTTATAATTCAAAAGTTCATTTCATTTTGGTTGAGCAGCAGAGAGTAGATTGTTTTAAAGTTCAGACTTTGGAGTCAGGCTTACTTCCATCAAATTTTTCTGTGATTTTTAGCTTGTTAAATATGTATTAAAAACAGCATCATAACAGGCCCAGAGATAGTACAGTCAACACCTCCCCTGCAGACATGACATTACCCAAGTGAAGACTAGAATTTGATTCACTGTTCTACCTTGCATGCCAAAATGCATGCACAGATGCGCAAAAGGCAGATGATTGCCAATCTCCACAACCATGTATATGAAATCCCAGTTGTCACAGAAAAAAAATCAACAACGAAAAGGGAAAGTGGACAATTTTAAAATGTATACTGATTCATATAAAGTTAGTTATAAAACTGTTACTGTTAAATAATAGACATATAAATAAGTCTTAAAAATTATTTTAATTATGTTTCATGTGACCTAATGCAGAAAAAGAAAGAAAGGCAATGCTTTGCAGAGTAAAGTAGAAGAATCCCAAGTATAGAATGAGCACAACATACCTCAACAATTATTTGAAGAAGTTCTATTTACATCTTGAAGGTAATCTGTGTATTTAGAGGTGTGTTTTCTAAGAAGGACTTTTATTTTGTGGTTTAAGAAATAATACAAGCAATTGTGAACAACAATTGAGAGAGAAATCTTTTAAAACTTGCATTCATTCCAAAGTAGGTTTTCACTAACCACAAGTAATTGAAAACAAATTCTGAAAGTCTCAGAGACCAACAAGACTAAAAAATCTGTAGGTATTTAATCAGGCTCTCAGGATCCCTACGTAACATTACAAAACATCACCAGAATGAATCAAAACAATATGATTGCTTAAGATTGCTGTTTATGTAAATGTGGAACCCATCCCAAAGGACTGGCTTGGTCACAAGTATTTCTCTTTTATATGTCTGCTGGCTCTGACACTGGAAATGCTCAGCTGGGGCCTGGCGTGTCTGTCGTGATGTCTGGGTGGACTACAGCTGGGCAACACAACGAGCCTGAGAAAAATGCCCCCGCCCCTTCAACTGATGTCTGCTAATGAGGTCCAGAGAATTGACTCCACAGAGGCCATTCCTTCTGGAAAGAAGGGACATTTAGTGTAATGACAAATTACCCACATTTAAGCTAAGTAGATAAAAAAAAGATTAAATGTAAGCTGTTGAACAAAAAATCATACAAATTATTACAGAATCACAGTAGATCTTTCCTGGCAGTATATTCGTGGAATACCACCCCACCCATCAGATATTTACTAAGCAAACCTCCACTTGTGCAAATTCATTGAAGAATTAGAATTAGATGCTGTTTAACTTTCTATTAACTATGAATTTTTTTCCTTAGCCATGGTAAAATTAATGTTCTTTTATGACATTCACTAAATCATTATTTTTTTATTGTTGTTTAAACACAATGGAGCAATTCAGTGAGGTATTATAGGATTTCATCTGGTGGAGATAAAAGCTAATACTGTCTAGAAAGCATAGCTTAAAATTTCTTCAAGCTGTGTTTACCATCCTGCCTAAATTATGTAGGCAGAGATTAAAAACTATTAGAGTCTTCTCTTAGATCTTTAGATTGGAAACATTTTCAGATTTAGAAAAATATTCATTGTATGATTTGAACTTTTCAGTTTAAAATAATTAAAGTGAAATGGGGAAAAATAGCTTTTTGCTAATGCATTTTTTTTCTCAGTGAAAAGCCAGGACTGTCTCATTAAAATGCGATCTGCAGGGGAGAAGAGGCAAAGGATGAAAAAAAGTGACGTTTCCCCCTTTTGTTGTTTCTAATAACAAAATGCTTAGCAAATCATATTTTATTGAATATTCCAATTTCCCCAGAGACAATGCAAGACTGCAAGTCATTTATTGAGCCAAATTTCTGTGATAGTTAAATACTCAGCTCTGTGAGGGTTTCCTTTCTGTAGGTCCTTGGCAGTCATTATCCAGTCTAGCCTTCTTGGAGATAAACAAGCAAATAAAATAAAAGTACAATTTCTCTTTCCCTTGTTGTTCACTTGATATTTTATGTCAGTGCAAATCTGAGGTAAAATAAGCTTAGGAAGAAAAAATGTACCTTGGATATTATTTTAAAGTTCATTCATTAGCTCACTTTAAGTAGCCGTTCATTTGAAACATATCACAGTCTTGAAATCATTTAAAGTGTTATTAATCTAGCAGATATACAATAATGAATTTTTTAGATTGTTTGCCCATAGTTCTTCTGAGACTAAAAAGGTACGGATGACATAGCTTTGATGCCACTGTCTTATTCTCTATTATTTCTTAGTGAAACTATTGATAACTAAATAAACCTAGTTTGGATCAAAAGGGGGAGTGTTACTGGAGACTTATCCACTTAAATTGCTTTATAAAAAGCTGATGTAAGTATTTCCAAACAAATTTACTATTTTTCCTTTCAAAAATGTAGGTGGTTGGCTATTTGCTCTGCGTGCACATGTGTGTATTTTAATCGTAATAAACCAAGCATAAATTCATCACAGACAGGAAATTTTATGTTGCTAATATTTTCTCACAAAATTAAGAATGTTTGAAAATGTAGATAAAATCATAATTGTGTTTAATTAGGTATAGGCCATTCAAAATAAAGTAATCTTGCATTGCTATATATACATTCTACCCTTGTTTTCTTGCCAACATTTCATAGTGAAAATAAGCAAAAAGCTGTTTCATTAGTCTATTGCATCCTGAATGCATTGCATTACTCTTAGGATTAGAAAATGTGAAAGCCATTTTTCTTTGGAAGGATAATCAAGAACAAATGCTGTACTTCAAAGCACAGTGATATCTGCAAATCTAGGTTTTGCTCAAGGAAGTCTGGCTAGAAAAGAAAGAGATACAGCAAATGGTCCCTCCTCATTTAAATTCCAGACTGAGTAAATTCTACAACATTACCAGTTCTGAATAATTAACTTTCATGCCCTCTGCCAAAAATGATGCACTGTATTGGAAACGCATCTTTCCAATAAATATTCCTTGAAAGAAACCACCACAAAGATCATGACAGCTGTCAGTGCACTAAACTTTTACTTACATCATTTCTGAAAACCATCATTAGAATAAAATTAAAATAAAGCTGAGGTTTTCTGAATAAAATTGCCAACAAAGATAAAAGTTTTTATACTGACAGTAAAGCAAATGATTTTTTCCACTCTGTTGATGTTACATAATAGTGCAGTATATCTCAATGACTTATGGTACATTAATGACAGATTAGCAGCTGGAGGAGGGGTGAACATTTCAAAATAGTTTTCAAATGAATGAAGCCTTATTTCCAGAGCAATAGGAAAAATTGGAGGGAATCTGGGGCAGTAGTTTTATAAGGAGTCATGTAAGATCAGACATATAATGCATTAAAACCATGAAAAATAACAGGTAAACTAAAATAAGTTTTTGACATTCACACAGAGAATAGGTCGTAGTCAATGCTACACTCATGAAGGTGTCTGTAAGATATAAAGGCTCTGAAATGTATTGATGCAGATTATCTGAAAGAAATCACTAAGGCTGAACTTGGGAGAAGGTTCTACCTAGCTGTTTAGCTTACTGGTATTCTTTGGATCAGATTGGTGCATGTAGCTTGAAATGACCATAGATATCAAGATCTTTTGATATTATGATGATGCAAACTTTTCCCTAACTAGCAATGATAGAAGGAAAGCAAAGATGCAGTTTTAGAATATTGATAGCTTGATGCCTAAAATCTATTTAGAAAGATTAATCTTCCACCTGAATAACAACAAAAACATATATCTATGATTTCCATAAACAATATAAATTCTTAAAAATAAGCATGTCAACTTCCCTTTTAAAATTGACCTTTAGTGTAGCATAATATGATTATTTTTTACAAAAATAATTAATGTATAAATAGTGAGGGTGGGATCTCTGGAATGCTGTGAAGAGAAGCTGACATGCTGGTGGAGGGTGTGGAATGGATTTTTTTTTGCATAAAACCTTGGCATTATCAATAACAAAAACCTAAGTGCCTAAAATTTGGGGGTGGTATTGGCCACACCCCAAGGCACTCAAAGGTTAATCTTGGATCTGCACTCAGAAATTACTTCTGCTTCACGTGGGGGACCATCTGGGATGCTGGGGATTGAACTTGAATCTGCCTTGTGCAATGCAAACTTGTTGTGATATTCCTCTGGCCCCTAAACTTAAATAAAAAGGTCAGGTTTTATAGTTGTTACAGATAAATGGTAAGTGATAAAAAATAAAACTCATTCCTTAGTAATATTTATTACATAATTCTACTATACTTTTTCTACATTATACTGTATTCATTTATAAATTTTAAATAAAGATGAAATTATTTTGAGTGTACTTCAAATTGAGTCATAAGCATAGAGGTTGTTTAGCCTTGTGTTTGAAAAAAGTGACCTATTTTGAGATACATTCAGTGGCATCTGCAATCATTTAGAACTGCTAGACTAAAGCAAATTTATTTTGTAAATGGCCAGCACTGGATGTGTGTGCTCAGTTCTTATTAAATATATTCTCATTGGTGTTGATAGAAGAATATATTTTAAATACTTAAGTATGTGATGCCACCTAAAAGTCTAAAATTGCATATGATTTTGGTGTGTAAATATCTACTACTTTATACCTTCCTTTTGCATCTGATGCTTCCTGGGACTTTTGTGTGCATCAACAGTGAGTATTACTCTTCAGTAAGAAATAATTTGGGGACTTGACAGTGGGCTCAAAAAGCTGGAGATCTACATTTGCTTTTCCTGCATTGCTTGGCCTCCCAAACACTACAGGGAAATGACCTCTGAAAACAGCTTCTAGGGGCCCAAGTGGTGGCGCAAGTGGTAGGGCATTTGCCTACTCCACACTAACCTAAGATAGACAACGTTCCATCCTTTGGTGTCCCTTATGGCCCCCTCAAACCGGGAGTGATTTCTGAGCGCATAGCCAGGAGTAAACCTGAATGCCACCAGGTGTGGCCGAAAACCAAACACAGCACCTCCCCAGATAAAAAAAAAGAAGAAGAAGAAAAAGAAAACAGATTCGAGACTAGAGCCAACCGTGTTGTGTAGGTATAGTGCAGTAGCCACAGCAACCCAAAAAGCAAGAATTTTTGCATAAATCAAATACAATGGTGAGATATGGTGCCATAGACAATAATAACACCTTATCTTGCTACAATAGATTTAAACTCTTTCTCTAAAATACTATGCAATTAAATGTTTATTATGATAAACGTTTATTATAAAAATACTAGGCAATTAAATGTTTTTTATAATAATGTTGGAGCAATAGTACAGGAATTAAAGCAGTTGCCTTTCACACTCCTTGCCCTGAATGAATCCCCAATACCACTTTTATTCCCTAAGAACAGTCAGGAGCAGTGCCTGAGCAGAGACAGGAGAGAGACCTGGGCATTACTGTGTTTGACCCAAAACCAACAACTAAGCAAGTAATTATAATGGTAATATACTCGAATAAGTCTGAATGTCTCTTATAGGGAAAAGAGCTGGGAATAAGTAAAAAATTAAGTTAATTAAATTGCTTACCATTTATTAAGATCTGTCTCAATTAAATAAAGTTGTGCTAGGGTCAGCTGAATAAAAGCAAGTAGTTTTCCTCCTGTACTGTCTATATATGGTCCCTAAATCAATGTTTTAAGAAACGAAGAGCCATTTTCCAGTTTTGTTGCCTTAATGAAAATGCTTACTAAATGTTGTTATAACAAATATTGTGATAAGAAGTTGCAATTCAATCATCCCAATACAAATATTTTAACTTATGTGCCTGCCCAGCTAAAATGCAAAATTTATATGTATTTGTATGAAAGCATACATCTCTATACATTGTATTTAATTTCTTCTTCTTATTATTATATGGTGATAAGATAGACATCATGAACTCACACATACACACTTGAGTGTTGCCACTTATACCATATTTCCACATTACAATAAAGATAATTTTATGTTTTGTTGTTTGGGGGCCATAGCTGATGATGCTTAGGAGCTATTCCTAACTGTGCTCAGGATTCACTCCCTACAGTGCTCAGAGTACCACAGTCATGCCAGAGAGTGAATCAAATTCAGTCATAAGGGTAGTACATTAACAACTGTATTGCCTTTCTATTTTCTTTTGTTTTAAAATTGCACATTATGAAAGATATGTATGTCCCCTTTTTGCATTTATTTTGCTTTTGTCCTTTTAACTAATTTTTAAAATGATATAATTGATATTACATTAAGAAGCATCAGGGGGCCGGGCGGTGGCGCTGGAGGTAAGGTGCCTGCCTTGCCTGTGCTAGCCGAGGACAGACCACGGTTCCATCCCCCGGTTCCCATATGGTCCCTCAAGTCAGAAGCGACTTCTGAGCGCATAGCCAGGAGTAACCCCTGAGCGTCACAGGGTGTGGCCCAAAAACAAAAACAAAACAAACAAACAAACAAAAGCTATATTAAGAAGCATCAGAATCATCTCCCAATTCAAAATACTTAGATTAGTTAAATATTTAATTAGCTTGTATGTTGTTGATAAACTTTTCCCTGTCTCAGATTTTAAACTTTTTCTTTTGCTTTGATTTAATAGGTGATTCTAGCAACTATCTAGTTGATTACTGTTTAATAATTTATCTTAATATATGAAGTGTTTTACCTTTTCAAAATGCTTTATTCAATTCTATTATTTTATGCATTTAATTTTTACCATTAATTTCATTTTTCACTAATTATATTTCCAGGTTCCACATTCTATATTTGTCTTTCTGACTTGATACTTGGTACCTTTTATTGAGTTTCATATAACTATACTAATGATAAAATTAAGCAATGGTTTCAGTAGTTTAATACCTGTTTTTATTATGTATAATTTTATCAATGTTTATTTTTATCACTTAGGATAGACACATGTATGCTAAAGTAACAAATAAGAATCCTAGTTCTGTAAAATAACATTTATTTCTTGACATACTACATAATCTTCTTGGATTGGCAATGGGATTTTGCTTATTGCAGTCACACAATTGTAACCTATTGTATTCCTCAGAGGAATGAATCTGCCAGTTTGCAAGAAATTCTAGTCCTGTGCAAGGAAAACTTAAGCTTTTTGCAAGATCTGTCATTTTTAAATAATACATATCACTTCTAAGCTAAAACCATGTCCAGAACTAACCATATGACTCTAGCTATCTATATAGGAATAGAACCATAGTTCTACCATATGCACAAGAAGATGAAGAAATAATAATATTTGGTAAACAGTTCTACAGATGACATTATTTCTCATCATATTTTTCTTTTTTCTACATAATTAAATAAGCTCTGTTTTTGAAAAATTCCATTGCTTGTAAAATATATTCCTGAGCTTAGAGTTTTGCCTACAATTACTTATTTTCTTTTCCTTCTGCGTTGAAATTGGTTTGTGTGTGTGCTTGCTTACATTGTGGCTAGCTTTCTACTTTCTGTTAGTTCATGCCTCTATGTGATTAATTTGTTAATCTTTCAAAAGCAGACCAGATGGAGAATTGCTTTAAAGCACCATCCTAGCAATCTGACTGTTTTCTGCTTGAGTGAGCTTCTTTGATCTTGAATTGAAAGTCAGACATTCCCACCCACAAGACTGTTTATATCCAAGAATTTATTTAATAATTCAGTGTCAGAGTTAGTTTTGATGAAGAGTTAAGATCTAGAAGAGATTTTTCTCCAAATCAAGCAGCTGATTTTGAAGTTTTGTGTTCTTCTTGGAATTGGGGTTAAGAAGAAATTCCTATGGAGAATTCATAGAGGCCTTGAAGGTGACATGCAAAAACTTCTTAACTCAGGGACCCTTAGGGCCAAGTCATCTGAGTCTCAAACAATCTGAAAGAGAATAATTAGAATTCTGCTTTGGATACTGGTACAAATTATAAGCATACTTAAGCATTCCTCTTAATATATAGAAACTGATATTCTGATAACTTCCATAATGTAATTTGGGCAGCTCAAATATTTTTTTAACATTCAGAGAGAGGAATTTTCCTTATACTCAATCGAAACATCAGGTTGAACTTTTGTATATTATTTTACTTTGACTACTTTTCATGTATCATTAGAAAGAGCCTAAGGTAAATGTTAAAACATAATTTTGAGTTGAGTCAAACAAACTGGAGTTGAAATATTGTCCCTGTTATTAATTGAGTGACCTTAGTAACTAATGTGAATGGTTCTCAAATCTTAATTTGTCTCTCCTAGAAGCAAGCTGTAATAGTACTTAACTCATAAGCTTTTTTTAAATATCAATTTTAAACATTAACCACATAAATGTCATAGCTAGCCTTTAAGAAAATAAAGGTAAGAAAACAGGATCATGTTTTGCATTGAACAACATGGGTTATATAGAAGAGGGACATTGTACATGCGAAATTGGTAGTCCACTGCACAGACTCCAGAACAAGGTAGAGTGAGTGATAGAGCAATAGTATTGCAGGGAAGGCATTTGCCATTGAAGGCGGCCAAACTGGCTTTGATCCTTGAGCCTTTTATGTGTAATCCCTGAGTACAGAGCCAGAGATAATCCCTGAGCACTGTCAGGTGTGCCCCCCAAAGATAAAAAAAATACAAAGAGGGAAAGTGGAGCTTACTCTTACTCTTGGAATAGAGTTTCTAAGGAGCATACTCACCATAGTATATACTAGGATCATCTTCCCTTATGTAGATGACTTCTGAGCCATTTTCATTTATCAAAATGGTTTGCTTCTAGGAAGTGTCTTAGACTATGAAGTATACACATTACAATATGTCTATCTACTATACTATTTTTTCCTCTAGAATATCTAGTGTGCAGAGTGAACTGACCGAGCTGGCTTTGAAGTTATAAGGAAAAAAGAATAGCTGTCACTTATTGCCTCCTCATGTCTTCTTTCCTCCAGTTCTCTCATTTGTGTTTTGACTGGGGGAGAATTTTAAGAAAAATATATTTTTCATTTAAAATTTTAATATATATTTAAAATAAAAAGTGGTACTATGTTTATACTTTTAATGTTAAATTTTATTTAGTAGTAAATATTTTAATGCTGTTTTATCTATTTTTGAAATATATAATGATTATATAATGAAAAAGAATATCCATATAAAGTAAAGGGTTAGGGTCAGCAATGTTATAAGAAAAAAAGCTAAGAAAAAATATCCCAACAAGTACTTTTAAATGTTAATGAAAGCCAGGGACATTAGTGATTTATATAATCAAAGGAGATTAGAGCAAGATATGAAATAGGAAATAAATTGGTGTCAGATTCTTGGAATCCACTTATATCAGGAGTCTAAATTTTAACTTATGGCTTATTATTTGGTAGAAAAAGCTTATATTGCCTTATTACCTTTCACAGAAAGGAAGAGTTCATTTGAATACAAGTTTATTTAGAGCTACTAATTTTTATAAAAGTCGAAGTATATATAAATTTATATCTTCCATTCCATTCTATTTTTCTGTTTTATTTTATTTTGGTGCCAGACTTGTTATCATTGTTTTAGGAACAATATCTTTGTGTTGAGTTCTACCTTAACA
Source organism: Crocidura indochinensis (assembly GCA_004027635.1). NCBI lineage: Eukaryota > Metazoa > Chordata > Mammalia > Eulipotyphla > Soricidae > Crocidura > Crocidura indochinensis. Next base: position 10,442 of record PVKC010036380.1, read on the forward strand.
TAGACACCAATTATGTAATTACTCTGGATATCTATATTATGTGAAAGTAAAACTAGTCTAAGAAGATTATTTTAAGGATTATAGGTTTTTTTATATTTTAATTTTTTTGTATTAGTTTATTCTTACAGTGGGTAAACTCAATTGTTGGAAATTTTTCTTCTATCTGCTACATTGGTATGATTACGTGGATGTCAATTTATCTATTCAGGTGAAAATTATGCTTTCATTTTACAAAATGGGATATTTTTCAACCTTATATTTTTCTTGGCTGACTGATATTTTTACCCCATCTTTTACTTTACCTGTACATATAATCCTCCAGTTCATTTTACAGCTGAAGATACTAAGATCCAAGAGAGAAGAAATGACAGCCAAAGGTCTGGAGCTATTCAGCATTAAAATTGGTAATAAATCCCCTCCTTTTATTTTTGTTGAATTCTGATCCAGAATCCTTTCTACAGCATGCATGTTAATAATGTTAACCCAGATTATTTAGCTTACTTGTAAGTTTATCCTTCTTTCTCTTTACATTACATATCTTATTTCCAGTTGTATTTGCTTAGTTGAAAACATTTGACATGCAATGTTTCTTTGGCAATGAACACTGAAAAGGTACCACTTACCTTTCTATTTTATTTGGACCATCATATTCTTGAAGAATCTAGACTTTAATATGTTCAATAACTCATAGGCAATGAAGAAGAAAATCAAAGAAGTTTAGAGAAATCTAATCCAAGTTCTTATTTTATAAATTAATTAAAATCAGAACATTATGGAATCTTGGAAAAACTCTAATCCAATTCCTAATTTTATAAATTGCTATATTTTGTAAATGCGCTTGCAAATGTTGATCTGTTTACAAATAAAAGCTACAAAATTAGAGCCAAGAATAACTCTTTTTTTTTTTTCAGTTTTTGGGCCACATCCGGAGGTGCTCAGGGGTTACTCCTGGCTGTCTGCTCAGAAATAGCTCCTGGCAGGCACGGGGGACCATATGGGACACTGGGATTCGAACCAACCACCTTTGGTCCTGGATCGTCTGCTTGCAAGGCAAACGCTGCTGTGCTATCTCTCCGGGCCCACATAACTCATTTATTTGGAAAATTCACAGGACGGGTACACAAGTTGCATTTATTATTTTTTATGTAATGCATTTTCTTTTATTTTTTAAATATTTTTATTGTGATCAAAAGTGAATAACAAATCTTTCACAGTAATATTTAAGGTGCTTAATGACAATGAATCAGGGACTTTCCCACCACCAGGGCTGTCCTCCTTTCACCCCTTTCCCAGAATGTGTCCCATATCTTCCTCCTTTGCCCTCTGGAGTGCTGTGTAATGTTCCCCTCTGTGTGTAGCTTGTTGTAGATAGGGTATCAATTCTGTTGCTGTTGACTTCCGGTTTGGTGTTTAAGTCTGATCATTCTTTATTTTATAGAAATTATAGAAAATGTATAAATTGGAAAATTTATGGTTTATAGCAAAAAAGTTCTATTAGTAAAATGAATAATAGTTATACATTTTAAAAAGTGTAAGACTTTTATTTAGCTTCCTTTTTTCTTTTCTTTATTTTTGGGCCACACCCAGTGATGCTCAGTGGTTACTCCTGGCTATGTGTTCAGAAATTGTTCCTGGCTTGGGGGACCATATGGGATGCTGGGGTCAGCCATGTGCAAGGCAAACATTGTACCTCTGGGCTATCACTCTGGCCCCAACTTTTATTTAGTTTTCTTTCAAATGTAAATCTCAGAAAATAGCCACATTTTGAGATAACTTCACAGGCGTTGCTTAATCCTTTCAACAAGTTCTTTATCTTTTTCTTCTATTCTCTCTCTCATTTTTGATTCTTTTTTAATGTTTGTTTTATAATCCTTCACACATAGATATGTTCCAGCTTGGCTATTCAAGGATATTATTCTGTATTTAAAGGCTACAATATTTTTAATACATTCCAAAAGAACTTGATAGTGTCATCAGGGGTAGTATTTTCTGATCATCCATAGTACAAAGAACAAGTACAAATGACAATTTATATAATATGAAGGGTCCTGAACTTGCCATGTGATACAATGGGTTTGGAATCTGCTATTCTTGACTTATCAGACTCAGCTTATATACCTTAAAATGAGGCAATACTATCCTTTCCCTCCGAGTTGTTTAAGATTTAATTGAAATAATGCATGTGAAAACATCCTGACACATATAATGAGCTTAATAAAGCTAATTTCCTTTCCAGTTTACTTAATGTTTGTTACTTTCATAACTGTTCTTGCTAGTAATGTGATAACTAGCTTTGACAGCAGTAAGAGAGTCATATCCTGCATTCATGTTTTTTTCCCTGAAGACTAGCTTTCTCCATTAGTATCTAAGGCCAGCAAATCCAAATCCTTTCTAAAATCTTCTCAGTGACTTTAAAATCCCTATGTGCATTAATCTGGATCACTTGAGTGTATCTTGCACATTTAATTAAACCTGTTATTTCTGGAACAAAAACAAAACATTTAAGGAGGAATGGCTAAGAAAAACCATTGCTTTTTTTTCTGTAGCGTGACATATGAATGATTTAAGATATCTTTTAAAGCCATGCTTTATTTTAATTGGTTTCTGAATCCATTCATTTTTAGACTGCACTTTTATTTCCTTCATCTCCCATTACCTTTTGCTACTTCTCTTTGAGGATATATTTTATCCTTAAAAAAAAGGACTAGATGGGAATTAACTTGCTTCTGACCATATCCATTTATCCACTTGAAGATCGCTGTGGCAAAGAGTGAAAAATGTTCTAGTTTCAAAAAAAAAAA
>PVKC010036381.1:0-13239 GCA_004027635.1 Crocidura indochinensis
AAAAAAAAAAAAAAAAAAAATTTCAGTCTTTTTTTCGACTTGGAAATGGTTTCAGTGAAATCAAGTAAAGTCATGGCATTTAATTTTATTAAATTCTGTATTTGTTGAGCAATTATTATATAGCAGGCATTGGTCTACTATTTAGAAATATTGTCTCTCATTAAAGTTGACATCTAAAATATAGGGAAGGATAGAACAAGGTGGCTTGAAGAAATTAATGCAACATCAGGTCACAATATCATATAAACACAAAGAAATAGAAATGGCAATACTAAAAATCACGTTTGAAAGGTAATAAAATGGAAGAGATACAGAAAAATAGCTTCAATGCTAGTACTCAAATATGCAATATCTTCATCTGTTGAAAGAGTTCTGGATGATTCAGAAAGGATATTAAATTATTATTTTATTCACACATCAGTCCAAATTTTAGAAATTTTACATCTTATTTATCTCCCCTTTATTTACATCTGTATATCCCCCCCCTTTTTTTTACTGTTACTGAATCAAACTCAGGTCATCTCACATATGGGGTGTATACTCTACATACTGACTTTAGTGTTCCTGATTACTTCTGAGATATGTTCTACATACATACTACATTTCTGACCCACAATCATGGATATATCTGTCAAAAATCTGAGCAAATTGACTGTAATTCACTACCATTTCAGCACCTTTGAAGCTATAATAAAATCTAATTATCTCCAATGCTCTATCAGCATCAGTAAAAGATATTTCATTACTACAAGATGTTTCTCATTTCTACCTCCTATATTTCAAGACCTAAATCACTACAGAGAATATATATTAGATTTAGTAGTGAATGAAGAAAGTTAAGTATGTATGAATGGAAAAAAGCTTTACTACAGAAATGTCTAGGATGAAATATTTAAGCAATGAAATCCATTTTCTAAGTATTGATAAAGGATAGTGAAATAATATTTCTAACTATTTTCTCCTATTTTCTCTCCTTTTCTGTTTGCTTTTTGGTTTTGGGGCCATACCCAGTGGCTCTCAGGGGTTATTCCTAGCTCTATGCTCAGAAATTGCTCCTGGCAAGCTTGGGAAACCCTATGGGATGTTGTGGAGCAAAACTAGGTCTGTCGTGGGTCAGTCATACTCAAGGTAAAAGCCCTTCCACTGTGCTATCCCTTCAGTCAGCCCCATAATCCGATTTTCTTAAGAGTAAAATAAAAATCTATAATGGAAAAGAGCTTTATAAAACAATATTTTTACTCAAACTGCATATACTTTTTGTATATTGAATTAAAAATTATAGCTAAAAAATTAACACATTATCAAATTCCAAAACTTTTGTGGGTTATAGTAAGTATATGGGCTTTCAACACAATCCAATATAGAATTAAATGTTGATCCTACCATAAGCTTGTAAAATGAGGTTTTATGTTCAGCACCTAACTAGAATCCCAACTCTTTGGCTTAATAATTGCTTGATATTGATAAGCTATGCACTTTCCCAAAGCCTTGTTTCTCTATCTGTGAAGTAGACGTCACAGAAGTAATGATATACAAGTTGTGAGGAAAATAGAAATTAAATAAAAAATAATATCCATGTCATATGATATATAGAATTCCTCAACAAATAGCTAGATGTAAACAATTTTGCTTCTCAAAGCTATTTTATAGTGCAAAAAATATTCCTTAATTTAAATGTACCATCTTACTGTTTATAATTATTATAATTCTATAAAATATTTCTAAATCTTATCTCTACGTTAATGCAAACCTATTAGGTGAATAAAGATAATATTTTTGTTTCTGTTTCTAAGTCATACCAATGGTGCTTATAACTTATTCCTGGTTCTATATACTCAGAGATTACACCTAAATGGATTCAGTGGATCATACAGGGTCTATCTCATACAAGCTGAGCACCCTACCCACAGTATTTTTAGTTCAGTTCATTATGATAATAATATTTATTAAAGCACAGTGAAATACAGAGTTAAATGTTGATAGTTGAAATTTGATCTTCAGTGTTCTAAGATCCATTTCTAAAATGGTGATATTTCTTATTTCTAATAAGAATGGACACATGACTTAGGAAAGGAACTGTTTCATTTTCTTAAATGCTAGTTTTTCATTCATTCACAAGTTATTTTAAATGAAAAATTAATAGAAAATTTGCAAGTTTCATTTTACCTTTTCGTTAGGTTATTTGAAAAAAATATAAACAATAAGTAACTCTTACAGTTGTCACCAAGCAAGGCCTACAATGTAATTTGCTTATTTTGTTTAACTTTTTATGCTTATAGAAGGTAACAAAAGTCAATAATATGGGATATGATGATCAATTACTAGGGCTTGGGTTGAATATGTTTCTCCAGTCTTCTCCAATACTGACAAAAAGTTAAGAAGTATATTCACCAATGTTATAGCAGTATTATTGAGTATAGAAAGTTGGTGTGTATATGTGTTCATGTTCATGTGTTAGTGAAGTGATATATTGTGATTGTATTTAGATTCTAGGAAGGCAAATGATTACCTACCTGTTCACTATGGGCAATGACTTTGATTATAATTAATTAAAAAGAGAGAATATAATCTTAAAATGAGGAAGTGAAAAAAAGATTCAAGGATCTTACTCTGTCATTAAGAATACTTTAGGGACACAAAACAAGTAAAAGTAAAAATTTTTGTAGAAATTCTGGATATTTGGACCAGAGAGATAGTACAGCAAGGTCATTTGCCTTGCACGTAGTCGATTCAGAACTGACATTGGTTGGAATCCCATATGGTCCCCCATGCATGCCTGGAGCCACTTCTGAACATAGAGCCAGGAGCTACCCCTGAGTGCTGCCAGTGTGACCCCAAAACAAAACAAAACAACAAAAATAATTCTGGATATTTTATCAAGAAAAACTTGCAAATATTACCAACATCTGTGTTAGAATATGGTAGAACTTCAAAATACTCAATGAATAAATGGCTACTTGCTCAAGTTCATTAGAACCAAGTACACTCCATATATTTTTTTTAGATTCATATTTAAATCACTCGGAGACTTTTTATTTTTACAGAATTTTCCCCTTTCTCTTTCCATACCAAAACAATTTTCTGTCATTTCAGTTTAAAGCACAATATTTTCAAGTCACGGGTTTAGAAGTGCCATGTTTAATTTACCAAATGAATATATGATGATTTACATTTTCATAAACTGTTCCTTTGTTTGATGAGGCATGAATGTCTGATTTGATTCATATGATCTTTAATTTTTTTTTACAAGGAAAAGAAATTCACATTGTCATTTTCAAGAAAAAAGCTGTATATCTTTTGTAGGGGTGTTGCCAAATTTCAAGATCTTCACACCTTCCTGTGATTGGTTGTGGGCTCTAAACATTCTTAGTGACGCATGACAAATAAAAGGAAATTCAGTTCTTAGAAGTGTAAAATGTTCTAAGAAGTTGCAAAACCCTTGTTCTCAGTTTCTGTTTCAAATTCGTTTTTTTTCTTTTTATTTTTCCTTTTCAATTTACTTCTTACCTCCAGAGAACAATTTCTTCTTCAATATCATTATTATTATTCAGAGGTAGACTGAACTGCCTGTCTTTCAACAAGTTAAAGATGTATGGTGGAATATTGATAATTTCATAACCATCCTTGTTTCATTAGAACTAAAGTAGAATGTAGTTGAGAGTGTGTTGGGAATATTTTTCCAAAAGATAGTTGCCAGAGAACTAGCTGGAAAGGTTACAAAAAAAGAACATTTATTTTAAAATATTGCATAATTAATTAAATTAAATGTTTAGTTTGAGTCACATTATAAACTGGTAAGTCTATTTAAAATATTAAAAAACAATAGCAAAGAACTGGTACCCTCATAAAACTTAAGTTAGGTTTTATTTTGTGTGTGCTATCCCTTTTTCTTTCTTTCTTTTTTTTTTTTTTTTTTTGTCCCCAATTTCCAATCCAGACCAGGCAAGGGTCTGGGTTGAAGTGTATATAGGGTGTTGCACAAAGAAATCAAGGGTGGGATAGAAAATTAGAAAAATACTGGCCTACTGAAGATTTTAAAATATTAATATTCTGGAAGATATACTCCATTATATTAATATTGCTTATTTCAGAGTAGTAAAATTGAATAGCCCTGTAAAAGAAGGAATGTATTATTAACATTTAAAATGTATTTTTATTATTTATACAAGGAATTATTATTTGCCAATTTTCCATTTTAATATTATATTGTATTATTGAATATTATATTTCATCATCAAATACTATACATTTAACAAATTAGGCCCACTAGATGCCAGAAGATAAGAATTACAGGATTATAAATTAAAAATCATGTCATCTTGCTAAGCCACTAAACAATTGTCAGATGGTTATTTCTGAAGGCAGTTCTCCAACTATTGTGATATCATCCTATTAGTTTAGTAATGCTATTCATGATGATTCTGTGAATATCATTCTCTAGTTTACTAATTTTCTTTTAATAATTTGGTAATGAAACTGATATTCAAAAGGGTTGATTATGTGCTACTTCTCTTTCATGAACAGAGAATGCTATAAACAGTCAGACAGGGTAATAATCTTAGTGGAGAGTGATAAGAAGATCAATCTGTAAATACACAGAACAAATCTACCAAACATTACAGATAGCTGTGACCTTTATTCAAAATAGTGGCTGCATAAAAACTACAAGAAAATTTGCATCATGTTCATGTCAAGGAAGAATAGCACCATTTGGGGTCGGGCAGTGTCACTAGAGGTAAGGTGCCTGCCTTGCTTGCGCTAGCCTTGGACGGACTGCAGTTCAATCCCCAGTGACCCATATGGTCCCCCAAGCCAGGAGCGACTTCTGAGCGCATAGCCAGGGGTTACCCCTGAGCATCACCGGGTGTGGTTCAAAAGCCTTTCATACAAAAGTTCATCGGTTCAAATCCCGGTGCCCCATATGGTCCCCCGTGCCTGCCAGGAGCGATTTCTGAGCATGGAGCCAGGAGTAACCCCTGAGCACTGCTGGGTGTGACCCAAAACCCCAAAAAATAATAATAATAATAATAATAATAATAATAATAATAAAACAAAAAAATCCAAAAAAAAAGAAAAGAAAAAAGAATAGCACCATTTAATCTGGAATAAAATAAAGGATAAAGTGAATTAGTTGAGATTTAACTGCCAAATCAGGTAACTACTTTTGATTACATTGTCACACTCTATTCGGTGACCACTTCCTACATATCTCTAAAATAATGTATTTATGTCTAGTTGACAATTTACCATTCCTTTTTTCAAAAATATATTTCAAAATGTTCTGAAAATGGGGCCTGGGAGATAGCATGGAGGGAAGGCGTTTGCCTTTCATGCAAAAGGTCATCGGTTTGAAACCTGGTGCCCCATATGGTCCCCCGTGCCTGCCAGGAACAATTTCTGAGCATGGAGCCAGGAGTAACCCCTGAGAACTGCTGGGTGTGACCCAAAAACCAAAAAAATAAAATGTTCTGAAAATGAGTCAATGATAAGATAAAAATTAGAGTAACTATCTGTGTTTATATATTTTTGAATTTGGAAATAAACATACTATGCTCTGAGTTCAGGCTTGCTTTCTTTTTTTCATTTAAACCTTTATTTTGACATTTGACATCAGTCTATTCATCACATTTTGAAAGATGACCTCTATTATTGTTTGTTTCTATTCTACATATAAGTCGGATATGAGTAAATGATTATTCCATTTATTGTTAAAGCGTTAATACTATATATAAAAATTACATTGAAAACAAAGATAAAGGCTAAATCATACTTTAGATACACAAATTAAACAACTTATTCAAACAGATATTTAAAGCTTTCTTTACAAAAATTTATAGCCTAATGTTGTCTTATCTGAAGAGAAATTTTAGTGGTATTGTATGTTAGATATTTGAGTTAAAATCCTATAATTGTTATTAATAAGCTTGGAGCTTGATAAATATTTTTGATAAATATTTTTAAATATGTTTGATTCTCATATTATCAATCTATGTAATGGAAGTGATGGCAAGAATAAATGAGATCATTTCTGAACTGGTCTAACACAAAGAAATTACTGAACAAATATTATCTACAGGCATATCTCACCAAGCAGCATATAAATATTTTGACTTACAGACCCCTCCAACATTCATTCATTAAGGAAAATGAGAGAATTTTTTGTACACTCTCAGTCATACAACGAACAATCTATCATCCTTTTAATTCAATAAACCTCTGTTCTCTTTGTAATAAAGTTCTTTCTATTTGACATGCATTTGTTTTCTATTAACTGGTTATAAATATCAGATAGTATTAATTACTTTCCAGAGGAGATGTAAATAATGTATTATTTTAGTGTTTCAAGTACAAACTTGATATTATGGCATAAACCTATTAGGAATAGATAATGAAAGGCCTTATTCTAAGCTGACAGATTTCTAACAAATAGACCTTAAAATAAAGTTTAATAGATGGTTAAATGAGGGATATTTTTATTATCCCACATAATACTGACTAAACACTTTAATTTTCAGAAAAAGTATATTCTGTGACAAACATGACAACATTTTATACTATAGAAAATACGTTTACTTCTTAAAAATATTTGATTATTTTAAGTATGTACCTATGTTATGCATATGTTTAATTAGTTTTATTTCTTTGTTGGATTTTTTTGCACTTTTTATCAGTTTTGTTTGCAAAGTTTTTAGATGATTTAACTTCTTATTTTCAAAAAAGAGGAAAGTATGCGATCATTAAAATCAGATGCAAGATAATCATTAATTTGCTAAATGATTTGATAACATCAATTCTTAATAATCATCTGAGATAATTTTACTACCTTTAATAATATAAAAATGTGGACCAGAGCAATAATAGAATAGAATAGGTAGGAAGTTTTCCTTGCATGCGTCCAATCTGCATTCAATCACTGGTACCTCATATGGGTTTCATTATGCACAGTAGCATCTCCTGAGAACAAAGCCTAAGGGAGGAGAAATAGCCTGTTGATGTAATGAAGGCTGGAAAAGTAGTGGAGAGTACATTTTTTCTGACTGCTAGGAAAAAAAAACTTGTAAAAGAAAAAAATAGAGATACCTGAAATTTATTTTGTAACACAGTGGATTGGTCAAAAATAAAATAAAGATCACCAAGTCTTGCTGCAATGTAGCAAGATAAAGTGATTTATGTTTTAGAAAACAAAATCAATAGATGCAACTATCAAGAACTAAACAAGATTTTGCAGATGTGAAATAAAGCACACATGAGAAATGTATATTCTCTAGGGGAAAAGTACACAAACTGGGAAAATGATCAATGATAAGGAGGAAAAAAGGAAAATATTCCCCCAAGACAAAATCTTTAAAATGAAGAATAAATCCAAACTAAAACAAAGAAAAACATAGCATACCAAATAGGATATTGAAGAAAAAAATTAAATTTACCCAAATAAGCAGCATTCAATTAAATAAGAAGTTAAAACATTCTATTCTAGTTATGATTCAGAGAGGTTAGATGACAAATATTCTATATATATTTACATAGTGTTATTATATTAGGAGAAATTACAATTAAACATAAAAACTTAATAGAATAATAAACATTTATGAAATAAAAATCGCAATTTACAGAAAGATAGACTATCACAATATGATAAAGTATATTAAAAGGTCCTAAAGTCATAATCAGTACCATGTAAACCAAAACAATATTGAGAGTTGAAGAGATAGTAGGTAAAATGCTCAGTTTGCATATGGCTAACCCTTGAAATTGAAAACTGTATATGATTTTCTGAGCAGAGATTACAGGGTGGTCCCTGAGCACTGATGCATATGACACCATAAACAAAATAAATAAGAAAAGTATTGGAGTATTGTGACAAACTAGCAATTTATGTATAGCAATATTCATTATGGAATAGGCTGTAAATAAATTGGTGTCCATAGACATTTCTTTCAGAAGTAAAAATTGAACAAATTTAATGATTAAATATTTTCTAATATTTAATTCAAATGAATATTTTCATTTATTTATGGTAGCTCACTATCAGGAATCATTTTATTATTTAAACACACTGGTTACAAGGCTCTTCATAATTAAGCTGTTGTTGTTTTCCAGATAAATTTGTTCATGATTGAGTTACAGAAATAGAATATATAGAACATTCACGAGTGCACATTTCCCTCCATCAACATCCTCATTTTTCTTCCCATACACCTCTCCCACACCTGTCTTTGAGCAGACATTTTACTTCTCATCTGTCTCTTGTTCTCTCTCTGTTCATGTCCAGAATGATCAGTTACAAATATCTCTGTCACGGTGAACCATTCACTATTCTAGCTGCAGACTGCTCCTCCTCATCTTCATCTCTATTGTCTCTGGGTAATATTACCATATTATTTATTATTTTTCTTACATCCCACAGATAAGTGAGATTGTTGAAAGTCTCTTCTCTCTCTGACTCATTTAAACTCTTTATAATAATCTTCATATCCATACAAGTATAAACAAATTTCATGACTCATTTTCCTAAGCTACATAGTATTCCATTGCATAGATGTACAATTGTTTCTTTAGACACTCATTTGTTACTGGGCATTTGGTCTGTTTTTAGACTTTGGCTATTGTAAGAAGGACTGTGATGAACATAGGAATGCAGTGGGATTTTCTGAATGGTGTTTTTTGGATCCTAGGATATATAACTAGGAGTAGTATTGCTGAGTCATATGGAGCTGTTCTTGTTCTTTGTGGTGTGTGCCAGTCTTTGTTGTGTGAGATAATACCACACTGTTATTTTGATTTGCATATCCCTCAACAATAGTGATGTGGAGTATTTTTTCATGTGCCTTTGGCTATCTATATTTAGTTCTTTGAGAAAATGTCTGCTCATTTTTTCTTTCCATTTTGGTTGGTAGTAGATATTATTTTCTTAGTGAGTTCTATCAGTGCCTTGTGTATTTGATGCGTATTGGGTGTAGTTTCTCCCATTCCTTTAGTATGTATAGTCTTGGTATACATATACAGTTACTATTTTCCAGTTTAATGTAGTTCCATTTGTTTATTTTTGTTTCTACTTACTTGGACAGTGGTGCTTCATGTTTGAAGATTGCTTAGCTGCAGTACTTCTTCAATATTCTCACTACATTTTTCTCTATGTGCCTTTGGTTTCAGGTCTAATATTAACTTCTTAAATGCATTTTGATCTTACCATAATGCATGGCAATAAGAGGTCTAAATTCACATTTTTATTGTGCCTGATCATATTTTCCCCACATGACTAGTTGAAGAGGCTTTCCTTGACCCATTTTGTATTTCTTGACCCTTTGACAAATATTAATTCATCATATCCCTGTGAATAAGCCTCAGAATATTCCAATCTATTCCAACATCTGAAGGTCTGTGTTTTTAATATCATGCTGTCTTAATGACTACTGCTTTATAGTTCAATTGTAATGTTGGAGAAAAGAGATGTCTTCTATCTTCTTTTCCTCAAAGATCACTTTAGTTGTATGCATTAATATTTTCAGATAAATTTTAATAAAATTTGATCTATTCCTTTGAAAAATGTCACAGGTATTCCTATAGGGATTGCATTAAATCTATACAATGTCTTAAGGTATATTGGTATTTTTTGGGGGGGTCACACCCGGTTGTACTCAGGGGTTACTCCTGGCTCCATGCTCAGAAATCACTCCTGGCAGACACAGGGGACCATATGAGGCACCAGGATTCGAACCGATGACCTTTTGCATGAAAGGCAAATGCCATACCTCCATGCTATCTCCCGGGCCCCGGTATATTGGTATTTTAATCATGTTAATCTTCCCCATCCATGAGTAGGGCATATATCTCTATTTCCTTTTGTCCTCTTTTGTTTCTTAAAGAATATTTTGTAGTTTTTTTAGAATATGTCTTTAATCTCCTTAGTTATGTTGAGTCCAAGGTTTTAGAATTTCTACTGAAACATTGTGAGTATACTTGTTTTTAAAGTCTCTTTCTTTCATCATTTTTAAGTAGAAAAGCTATGAATTTCTCTTAATTAATATTTTAGCCTGAAACTATACTAAACAAATCTATTATTTGTAGAAGGTATTTGGTGGAACTTTTATATCATCAGTGAGAGTTTGAAGTCTTCCTTTCCTATCTGGAATCCTTTAACATCTTTTACTCTCCTGATTGTCATGGCATATTAGTTATAGTACAATATTGAATAGAAGTGGCTAAAGGGGACAACTTGTTTTCATGCCAGCCAGATCTTAGAGGGAAGGTTTTCGATCTTTTCTCTGCTGAGTATAATATTTTCCATAAACTTGTGGTAACTGGTCTTTTCTATCTTGAGAAAAGTTTATTCAGTTGAGAGTTTTTATCATGAATGAGAGTTGGACTTTGTATCAAATGTTTACTCCACATCTATTGCTATGATTATAATGTTTTTATTTTTCTTTTATTAATATAGTATACTATATTTATTGACTTGCATTGTTTTTTTACATTGATTTGGAATTGTTTAAACATAGGAACATTTTCTGTAGGAATATCTTCAGAAGAAGAAAATGATATACATATGTATTTACATTTTATTATTCATAATATCATTTGCAGAAGCAACATATAAAAAAGTCTCAATGTCTATAATGGGTAATTTTTTTAAAAAGAGGATATAATTAAAAAGATCAAAATATAAATTTAAATGCACCAATAGTCTTAGGGAAAGAAAAAAATTTTGTAAAGGAAGAAAAAAGTGAGGATATGCGAAGCATAAAAGACTAGTAGAAATAAAGTAAAAAAAACAGGGACCAGGCGGTGGCGCTGGAGATAAGATGCCTGTGCTAACCTAGGATGGACCATGGTTCGATCCCCCGGTTCCCCATATGGTCCCCCGTGCCTGCCAGAAGCGACTTCTGAGCAGATAGCCAGGAGTAACCCCTGAGCGTCACTGGGTGTGGCCCAAAAACCAAAAAAAAAAAAAAAAAAAAAAAAAAAACAGTTATCCATTAGTTGTAAGATTGGAGATATGTGAAAATGAAGTGGATGAAAGATATTAAGCATATTTTTTCATAGTATGTTTATTCTGAACTATTTAAATGCCCTAATATTCTTAAAATAGAGACAAATTTAAAAATTACAAATTTTAAATTGTCAGAAACTGTATAATGTACCGTTAACTACTTACTAAGTTACTAATATATTAATGAGAACAAATAAGGAATATAAAAATAGTTATCTGTAATACATATCTAATGGAATCAAAGTAATTTACAAGCAAAAATCACATAGAAGCCTTATTATTAAAATACCATTGAGAGACCAGAGCGGTAGCACAGAGGTAGGTTGTTTGCCTTGTGTCCCAGGATGGACACAAGCTTGATTCTGGCATCTCATATGGTACCCCAAGCCTGCCAGGAATGACTTCTGAGCACAGAACCAGAGGTAACCCCTAAGTGCTGCTGGGCATGGCCCAAACATCAATAAACCCCCACCCCCCAAAAAAGTCACTGAGTTGCAATTAGAATCAAGTTTTGAATAGAAGAGATACTTAAATGTTATAGAGGAAGAACCATTTTGGTGTCCAATAAAAGAGGACAAGAAGGACATGCAAATTCCCTCTTATTCTTTCTTAGAAAAGCCTACAATCATTAGCATATTTGAACACAGAACACAGATCTTATTTTCCTCGTGACATGTAGAGAGATTATACTGTATAGTAAAGTTGGGATTTAGTTGTTGTTGAATTGAAAACTAACTGTTGTTAGTCCTGAATTTGTGAAGAAATGCCCTAAAAATGAGAAGAACAGTGTCATTTAAGCATTAAGAAAAAGAAAGAAAAAGAAAAATTGGAAATTTTCAACATAAAAATAACTGAATAAGCAAAATAGATAGGAATTAAAACAAAAGATGGAAGTATTCACATTATTTTTATGAACCCATATTTTAATGTGTAATGAACAAGAAAAAGAAAATAAACTGTTATTCATTTGAATTACATGTTCTTTTGCAATTGTTATAACAGAGTTTTCTCATGGAGTACCATATACAGATAATAAGATTTTAAAAGCACATTTTGAAATTACCTGTAAGATGATTGTTTAAAAAAGCCACAGAGGGGCCCGGGAGATAGCATGGAGGTAAGGCGTTTGCCTTTCAAGCAAAAGGTCATCAGTTCGAATCCCGGTGCCCCATATGGTACCCCGTGCCTGCCAGGAGCAATTTCTGAGCATGGAGCCAGGAGTAACCCCTGAGCACTGCCGGGTGTGACCCCCCCCCCCAAAAAAAAAAGCCACAGAATTGGTCCAAATAGGTAGTACATGAGTTAGGGTTATTGCCTTACATACAGCTGGTCCTACTTCGATGCTCAAAATAACATATTGTACCCCTACAAACCAGCAAAGTGACCCTGAGCACAGAATAGAGAGTAATCTTTGAGTAATTCTGGGTGGGACACAAATACATTAAACAAAGTGCACACATGCATGCACACACATTTTAGATTCTAAAGCCATTACATACGATCAACTCAGAGTACTAAGAACCATCCTACAAATTACTTACTAATAAATGAAGAAAAATCAAACTTGGAATACTTTTTGTGAGAAAAATACATTTTGGTGAAAAAATATTTGCACAAAATAATCAGAATTATTATAATTGATTCTGATAACTCTTAAAAATATATGGCCCCTGATGGTGCTGGAAAATAAAATGCACATAAATGTTTTCTAATCCTTTTGAATAAAAAGTTTTTTGGTCCAATATATATATATTATATATATTATATATTTCTTAATATAAATATATTTTAAAAATCAGAATATGAAACATTTCACCTGTATACTGGTTAATTTTTTCTAAAAAAGTCATAATAATAAGAAAAATAAATAATAGATTGGAATGACTTAGAAAATCAACCAAGTATGAAGCATGAATAGACTTAGTTGATTAGACTTCTGTTTTGTTTGTTGAGTCAGAATCAAAAGTGATACTTGTGGCTTACTTGTTCATGATATTCATGGTTCAGTGTACTCTTGGTGGTGTCCAGTGCACTATGCTGTTGTCTTAAGTAAATAAAGATGATGCTGGATGGAGCTGGATGGAGATGGAGGCCTCTGTCTGCTCTCCCAGGCCACGTGGCTCCATCCTCCATTAATCGATGGGTTTGGGGTCCAGGAAAGCGACGGGTAGAAATCTCACTCACATGCAGGCTTCAGGAAGTAACAGCTTTATTCATCCTAGCCACTACATGTGTGGCATACATCATAA
>PVKC010036382.1:0-13238 GCA_004027635.1 Crocidura indochinensis
GATGACTCTGGACTCAGTTGGGAATCTGCAAGAGATTTGACTCCTGTGAATGTGTTGCACTCTTTGCCTGTGCCTGTTCAGGAAGAGAATCATGGAGTCACTTGCCCAGAGTGTGAGCACAGAGAATGAAACTTGAGGGAAAAATTAATGCACAATAGACTGGGTCATTGATTTCTCATATAACAGTGCCTCCATTTTCTTTTGTAAGTGAAGTTTTTCATTCTCCATTTGCTAGATACATGTAACATGTGAAAAGGAAATATTAGATTAATTAACACATAGAATATCTAGCACAAGGAAACAGAGTCTGTGACATACTGTGGAGTTTAGACTTTCAGATCCTTCCAGAGGGAGTCCACGGGGCTGATCATAATGGCCTGGAGGACACACAAGAGGTAGGTAGTGCCAAAGGACATACCTCTGTCAACTCTTTGAACATACAAAAAATTTAGCATCCAAGTCACTGAGGAAGTTTTTCAGACCAAAAGTTTTAATTGTCTAAGAGACACTTTGTGAGGCAATGAGCAAAGAGTTGGCAATAGTCTGGTGCATGAGAATCAAATCTATAGGCCTCACCTAGCCTTCAGTACTGTAAAGGAAAAGATAATGATAGAGATGAGTAAAATTTCCCAGTGCTCCCAGGAGAGTCTCAGGGAATTTGATTGCTCCTACTCTCACCTCTGACAGTCTATACACTGTCATCTCTGAGAGGGGAAACACTCATTCTTCTGAGCAAGAAGGCTCATTACGGGAACTTCAATCCAAGAATAAGTTTGCTTCTGGTCTCTTGTGAAGTGGGCTGAGACATCAGTTATTTATTTACAAGGGAGGCTCAAACCCATCTAAGCCAGTCTTAATTCTAGCTTTGCACTCAGCGATCATTCTTGGTGGGGCTCAACAACAAAATGTGACAGGTAGAAGTTGGGCTTTCCATGTCCTGCTATCTCTCTGGCTACTGCATGAGGCACCAAGATGTAAATAGAAATGGAGAATTATTGACTTAAATTATTGACTTATAGGACTGTCGCAGTGTGAAGAAATGTTTTTCAATGAGTTTAATGTTTAATGTATTACAGGAACAGGAAACAGCTGCTTCATGCGGATATTAAATGCATTGATTCTATACATGTTTCAGAACAAAAATGCAAAATCTGCCCTAACAGAAAATATCAGCACTGAATAGAATATTGAACCTATTTTATAGATAATTTTACCAATTTTTATAAAGAGACAGCATTGTATTTGCAACTTTGAATCAATAAAATCTCTTAACTAGAATAAACGTATAAACTATATTAAAGAAAAAATGATTAAAATTTGCAACAGGTTCTTATAAAACCAAAAGGATTAGGTCCAGAGCTACAGTAACAGTGGGTGGGCATGTACATAGCAGTTGAAGAATCTTAGTTTGAACCCTGACATCTCATTTGGAAACCCAAGTACTGATCGGAGTGATTTTTCTGAGGGAAAAACAGAAGAGAGAAAGGGGGGATGTCTGCCAAGAGGCGGGCAGGGAAGAGGGTATTGGGGAGGATGGGAGGAAAAATGGGACTTTGTTGGTGGCATATGTGCATTCATCAAGGGATGGGTATTAGATATAATATGACTGAAACTCAATCATTTTAACAACTTTGTACCTGCTTATCTTTTTGTTTCGTTTTGTTCTGGGGCCACACCCAGTGACACTCACGGGTTACTTCTGGCTCTGTGCTCAGAAATCACTTCTAGCTCAAAGAACCATATGGGATGCTGGGGATCGAGCCGGAGTGCTTTCTGGGTTAGCTGCATGCAAGACAAATGCCCCACTGTTTGTGCTATCTCTTTGACTCTTGTACCTGTGTATCCTATGGTAATTCAATTCAAGAACTTATAAAAGTAATCGACATTAATTTGCTGTTTACAGAATAGATAATGGGGTGTTACAAGTAAGCTCCTTGCCATGAATTGGATGAGTTGGATTCCAGCACCACTCACTCATATCAACATTATCAGTGCAGTCGTGGAGACAAAGAGCATCATTGTGGTGACTTGTTTATTTCTGAACGTCAAGGTAGAGTGACAGCAACACCTCAGACCCTTGCATCAAGACAAGGATGCACATGGCGGGAAATTGCTCACAAGTCCTCCTACTACCTGAATTTTGGGTCAAATATATAGAGAAGATAGAGTTATCAATGAATTTCTTCTGAGTTTATGCCTAAGAACATGAGACTGATTTTACCCCTTGATTTCCCCACCATCATTCTCTGTTCCTCTCAACACCATGACCCCTGGTAAAGCTGAAAACAAAGGGGCGGTTTCTAAAAATGCTCAGAAATGAAAGGCTAGGCAGATACCCAACTCGTGCTCAGGAGCAGCTGCACAAAATTTTGAGTTGGTCATCAATACCTCATGACTCCAAGACAACATGGGGCATAAGCCTAGTGGCCCCTGAGCACTGATGCGGTGACTCTCCTGTCCCCCTGCTCTACTGGGCCTGAGAAGCAACATGTCCACAACACCCAGCACTGAAACAAGCAGGCCTGATGATTACGAACGAAACACCTGCAAGTTTTATAGAGTCACTATGCCTTGCTGGAGTGGCATTGCCCACATTAACAAGATAGCCAAGCCTTGAATAGGGGCAGTCACTATCAAAGGTAACAAATATAGGAAAAGCCAGGAAAGAGACTCCAGCATGTCAGAAATATTATAAAAAACCCAATTACAGGCATCCCCTATATCATGAAAATATCCATTTTAGAATATATAGAGCTATTTTCCACATAATTAATAGATCATAACCCAGAATACTTTGCCCAAGAAACAAGTATTCAAAACCCAGGACCTTCAGGACCATAGTCAAGAACACACGTCTTGCATGTCACACTAGGGCCCAAACAAATGCCTCTGTGCAGACCACCTGAGGCTCCTGGTGTCCTAGTGGTGAGCCAGGTGGTCCCACCTTGGCTGGGGTCCACAGCTCTGCAGTTCCTGCTTTATTGCCTACCACAACAGCAGCTATTTTAAGCACATGAGTCACTGGGAATGAGCATAGCTGGTGAGCATAAACTTTGCTGAATAAATGCTTCCTCAGTTAAACTGTGTATAGAGCATGCTTGCAACAATCAAACTTTCAAATCTAGAATACCGAAAAATATGGAGATGAGCACTGTAACAGGAGTTTACATCATGAAGTATCATCTACCTGGTCTTGAGCATCCAGGTTCCCTTCCTGAAAACAATAGAAAACATGGGAATTGACACACTTTATTTTTGACACAATTTTAGATTTACAATCATTGTACATTTTGGAATCCCCACACGTTGCAGGGAGTCTGTGGGAGCCTGAAGACATCCCACACTGTCCTTTACTCAAGGCAGGAAGAAGCCATAAGGGATCAGTCAGATATGCATGTACGTGAGGGAAAGAACAGTTCTTAGATGCCCGCATCTAGTATGCTAGGGGCTGGTCTTCCTCTGAGCAGTTCTTCCATATTTGCATGTAAAAACATTTTATTGCCTGCTGATCAGGCAATAAACCTTCTTGTCCTTCTAAGTCTTAGAATCTCTACTATCCCTCAATGTCTTAAGCTAAAGCACAACAGCCTCGGCAATGGGAGACTCTGATAATGCCTTTGCAAAGGAGATTCGGGTTTTTTTTTTAATGCCTGGTATAATCTTTGTAGCATCATCTGTTTGAGTCGCACTTTGAACAGCTCTCACATTGCTTGTGGCAGGATCAGAAGGGTCTTGTACACAAGAGTTAGAGCTTCACCTTTTGCCACCAGGGGGCGCTCTCTGAAATAAAATCTCCAGTTTTCCTGCATTAACTGAGTCTTTCCCGATTTTCCTGAAGTACAAATATTTCAGCTTTTAACAAGGCCAGATATTTATCATGAATCCTCAAACGATTCTTTTTGGCACATTCTTTGTATCACTGATTTCAAGCACACTCACCAACATCCTAAGCCATTAAAACAGACCTTACAGATTTGTCATCTTCCCAGATAAAGCAGTCTGAGAAATAGTGACAAACTTCAAGGAATATATTTATCCTTGGAAAGTGTGAATTTGTGTGTCTCATGTGCAATGTTAGCCTCAACCCGCACCACTGAAGCTTAAAAGATCACGCTCCTGAATCTGTTGGTATCCAGCTGGCATTTGGGGTCTCGGGGGATAGACTGAAGAATGAAGTCTGGAGATAAGATACCTCAGGCACACACAACTTTATCACTTGAAGTTTGTCCATTTCAGTGGGTTTCAAGACTTGATTTTAGTTGGAATAAAAGGATAATTTCCCTTTCTTCCTGTCTAGTTCTCCAAAATATGTGTCAAGATTGGCTTAGCTGTTATATGACTAGAGCCTTACTATTTCTGCATCGCAGAGATATGTGATCAATAAAGGCTTTTTATAATCAAAGACTCTCTTACAAAGCACTTTACATTCACGGTTTTCTTTTTGCTTTTGCCTTATTTTGGGGGGTCACACATTATTGTATTCAGTACTTACTCCTAACTTTCCTACAGGGGATCATACCTAGATTGACCTCATGCAATGTAGTACCTTCCCAGCTTTCTATTTCACTGAACCTTTTTGTTCTTGCTTAAGAAAACCGATCTCCAAGACATAATGGTCCCTATCTCTGTCTAGAGATATGCCATACGTGGGAAACATGGAGAGCAACCAGTGCATCCAGCACTCACATCCCACTACTCACTTCCCAATTTTCTTCCATGGACACAATGACCTACTTTGATTCAGGATAAAGAACTGGAGCCCAACCTCCTTCATTCTCCTCAGGCAACATTGGATGAAGCCAATAGTCATCTTGACTGCTCTGTTGACTCCTATACCCTCAAGATCCCCCATTACCACAGACAAAACTCAATAGCTTCTGAAGTGACTGGTTATATCTCATTGTGGTCTATTCACGTTCTAATGATTTTCAGGCAATATGCATAAATAGATCTTTATGCTTGAGTTAACCACTGAATATTGTTCCAAAACTTATGTTTTGAAGATTTGGGTGTATGACCATGGGATCTTTCAGTCATTATCAGGACAGTGTGTAGTCTGAATACAGTGGAGTCAGATCGCATAAGCAGAAAAGGGCTCACAGTAGGAAAGCACAGAGAAATGATATTTGTGGTACTTAACAACCATCCACTTTTGTCATAAAACAGAATGAAACACATGTGGAAGAGGGCAGAGAATGTGTAAAAGCACACAAAGGTACTCACCAAAACAAGAACTTTTTTGGAAGCTCTAGACTCAATTGGGGATCTGGAGAAAACATGATCCCTGTGAATATATTGAACTCTTTTCTTGTACCTGTACAGGAAGAAAATCATGGAAACACTGGCCCAAATTATCATCTCAGAAAGCAAGATTTCAGGAGAAGCAACTAATGCTGAATACACTGAGCCATTGATATTTTCATCATAGCTTACATAACAGTACCCCCAATTTTTTTCTTTGTGAAATATTTAATGTTCTACTGCCATGGCATGTAGCATAGATACCTTCAGATGTATCTACTATGATTTTCCTGAAGCAGTGAGCTGATATTCCCCCCAAGAAATATTTTAGAAAGCAGACCCATTGGTGGACTTAATCATAATCTCTGTGTGGATCACTGGCTATATTTCTGTTACATATGACATGGTGGTGACATTAAATATCTCTTTTCTTATCATTTGGTTTTGCTTCCCTTGCAAAATTACAGGCCAAAATTACAGGCCTCAGTCTGACTCAGGGAAATTTTTCAGCATGAAAGTCTGCAGCCAGTTTCACCCCCTGGCCAGATAAATCTGCATTTCTAAAAGCATAGTGGTCAGTGTAAATGCAAACCTGAGAGTTGGTAAACAAGTCCTATCTTCATTTCTAGTTGCTGTGGGCTAGTCCCCAAATTGTAGCAAAACAAATTTCTCTTCTTTTGTCATAAGAATGTCACTTTCTTATCTTTAAGCTCTGGATTCTTTTCACCTGTATAGTCAGTTTTTTGATATGTATATTCTAGAGCTTGGTTACTGACAAAATAGGCTTTATGATGTAATAGTAATAAAAACTAAACTGAAAAAGAAAAATAAAAGGAAAGAAAGAAAGAAAGAAAGAAAGAAAGAAAGAAAGAAAGAAAGAAAGAAAGAAAGAAAGAAAGAAAGAAAGAAAGAAAGAAAGAAAGAAAGAAAGAAAGAAAGAAAGAAAGAAAGAAAGAAAGAAAGAAAGAAAGAAAGAAAGAAAGAAAGAAAGAAAGAAAGAAAGAAAGAAAGAAGCAAACGAAAAAAGAAAAGGGATAAAAGTAATTTGCCAGAGCGTACTCAATGATTGGGACCTTTACCATAATTCTGTGGTGTGCAGTTGTCTGTTTTAGTGATCTCAATGATTATAGGTTTTAGGTCCTAATAAAAGACATAATGAAAGGGAAATGGTTACATTGGAGTATTTTATCAAGACATTATATAATGAGCACTCTATAAGCTATCTAATTTGATAGGAGGTCAAAATGGCAAAATTAGTGTTTTTGGTTCCTGTATCTCCATGAACCACTGTGGACAAAGAAGTTGAAGAGTTATTTTATATCTAATACAATCAAGACATTAGAATATATTGATAATAAGCACTGTACCGGGAGTCTCTGGCTTCCAATCATATTCTGCACTGGTTCTGTGGATAAATACATTAGAAGATTTTTATAAGACTTGTAGTGAAGAATTGATTGAAACCCTGTCCACTCTAAACAGCTGTTTCCACTTTTACCGATTTCTTCATGGTATATAAGACTGTAGAGGCTTTGTGTTTCTTTCTCCTCTTCCACTGGATTTAATTGTTTCTCCTTGCTATACCCTGGTAAGTATGGTGTTCAGAGTTTCTACCATTTAGACGGTTGTGTTTTTTCATAGAGTATGATATGTATATATGGTATATATTCTAAGTACTTCAAATAAGTGCTATGATTCTGTATTAATACTTCTACTTATGGCTTACTTCATTCAACATAATATTTTCTAGTTCCATCCATGTTGCAGCAAATTGCATGATTGTATCTTTTCTAACTGTTAAATAGTATTCCACTGCGTATAAGTACCACAGATCCATGATCCACTCATCCATTGTTGGACATCTAGGTTGATTCCAAATCTTGGTTATTGTAGTGAGTGCTGCAATGAATAGTCATGTGTATACATATATTTTTGTTTTTGTTTTTTATTTTTTAGGTCACACCCAGCAGTGCTCAGGGGTTACTCCTGGCTCCATGCTCAGAAATAGCTCCTGGCAGGCGAGGGGACCATATGGGATGCTGGGATTTGAATCAATGACCTTCTGCATGAAAGGAAAATGCCCTCACTTCCACGGTATCTCTTCAGCCCCTGTGCATACATATTTTTGGATGAATTGACTTTCTATCTTGGGGACAGATACCCAGGAGTGCGATTGCTGGGTCATATGGCAGCTCAATTCTGAGTGCACTGAGCACCTTCAATACTATTTTCCATAAGGGTTGGTCCAGGCAGCATTCCCACCAGCAGTGGATGAGAGTTCCTTTCTTACTGCATTCCCTCCAACAGAGATTGGTCTTATTATGTTTGATGTGTGCCATACACACTGGTTCGATATGGTTTCTCATCATTGTCTTGATCTGGATTTCCCTAACGATGAGAGATGGTGAACATGTTTCCATGTATTTATGGCTATCTGTTTGTCTTCCTCTGAAAAGTGTCTATTCATTTTTTCTCCCCATTTTTCTATGGCTTTGTTAGGTTTTGTGGAGCTAACCTCACTGAGTACTTTGTATATCCTAAATATCAACACTTTATATGATAACACATATTTATAAATATGGAAAACAAGAAAAAATATACCAAAGCAAATGGTGTCATAAAATATTTAATGAACTATAACACAATAATATTTCAACCATGTTAAATAAAGAGCTGTCAATGTGAAATTAAGAATGTGATGTGAATGTTGCTCTGGTGAAGTGTGTGTTCTTTGTATTAAAAACCAACTACAATCATGCCTGTAATAAAGGTGTTTAAATAAAAATATCATTTAAAGAAAGAATCATCATGACTGTCATTAACAAATGGAGATCATTTAAGTTTTGAGGACTCTTATAGCTTTCTGAGAACCTCAAGAAATCATTACTAGAGTCAGAATAATTTTCTTCACTATCTTGATATACAATATATACTTCAGTTTCATCTAAAGCATTCTTAATGCCACATTCTTTGAATGACTGTGCAATGACTTCATCCTTTACTGAGTGCCATGATATTTTCACCCATTCACAATCTTGAGTGATAGTGGGCCTCTTCATTTGTCCAGAAAGTGTCAGATCATAATTGCCAACAGTCATCCATTTGCTCCACTTTTCTGGTATAAAAACTTTAAATGATTTGTTAATGGAAACATTAAGAGGTTGGAACTGGCTGATAAGACCCCGAGAATTATGGTTAAATGAGTCTTCACATAGTTAAAGCAAATTATTGTATTTTCAATATGTACTCTAAACCAGCCAAACACTAACATGGCAGTATGTTTTTTTCAAAAGCTCTTCAGGACTAATGGATCAAATTATTTCAACCCATAGTCTCATTCCATTTTCATCCATACATTGTTTCTTATGAATCTGTACAACAGCTCCTCATGGAATCACTTTTTGTTGTTGTTTTGTTTTGGGGCCACATCCATGACACTCAGGTTTAATGCTAGCTATGCATTCAGAAATCACCACTGGCTTGGGGGACCATATGGTATGCCATGAGATCAAACAAAGGTATATTCAGGGTTGGCTGTGTGCAAGGTAAACACCCTACCACTATGCTGTCACTCTGGCTCCACAAATATCCCATTTTTACAAACACAACACTCAGTAGCTTTTAGTATGACTTTGTGTATATTTTTGATATGTGGCTTGTTTTTTAGATTCTAACATTTTTTGACAAATATGCTTGAGTTCCATCTGAACAGTGTTCAAAAATATATGACTAAACTAGTTGTGGTTGCAATTATGGGATATTCTATTCATTATCAAATCAAAGGAAAGTCTGAATAGAGTGGCACCATCTTTCATAATCAAAAAGGGACTCACAATAGGAAAACACAAAGAAAAGATGATTCCAACATTAAGTAACCATCTATTTCCATCATGAAATAGAGCCAACCGCATTCGAAGGAGGGAAGACAGTGAGTAGAAACTCAAAAAGGAGCTGACTAGAACAAGGATTCTTTGGGTTGCTCTCCTCTCAGTTGAGATTCTGGAGGAAGCATGATTTTGGTGAATGTGTTGGACTCTTTGCTTATGCCTGTGCAGGAATAAAATCATGTAACTATTGGTCCAGATTATAAGCACTGCAAATAAAATTTCAGGGAATAAAATTAATGTGATATATACTGGCACAGAGACATTGTCAATATAGGTTACATGACAGAATCCCCAGTTTTGTTTACTTATGATGCCTTTCAAGTTCCATGTATTAGATGCATACAATATGTGCAGAGGAAAAAATAGATTGCCAAACACGTGGAGGATCCAGGAGAGGGAAACTGATAAAGTGACATACTGTGGAGCTTTGAGTTTCAAATGCTTGCACCAGGAGTCTCTGGGACTAATCTTGATGGCCTGGAAGACACTCAAGAGACAGTAGTTTCCAATGGACACACCCCTGCCCACTCTATGAAGATAGGACAGAAGGTGGCATCCTAAATCACTGGAGAACTGTGTTATCCCAAATTCTGCCATTATTTGGGGAATTCCATTTGAGAGAATGACTGAGGAGTAGGCAATAGTCAGGTGCATGAGAATCAAGTCAATAGCTCTCAGCTGTGCTCCAGTGCAGTTAAGAAGCAGATACATAGAAAGAAGAGAGAAATTGCCCAATAGTCCAATGATAGTCTGTGATAATATGATGGCTCCTACTGTCACATTCATGAAGGGTGTTCTCTCAATCAGTGCACTACCATCTGAGAGATGGCAGCAATTATTTCCTTGAGAAAGATGACTCACTACAGACATTTAAGCCCAATAGATATGTCTGTGCTGTTGTGGTGTAGCCAAATATCTATTCTTTATTGACTGTTGCTTATTGGGAGAACCCAAACACGTGGATATTTTCAACTCTGCACTTAAGGGTCATTTTTGGAAGGTTCAAGAACCATATCTAAGGTCAGTGATTAAATTCTTGATTGACAGTCGACAAGTAAATTTCCTAAATACTGCAGTATTGTTCTTGCCCTGTGTGAAACTTTACAATGTAGAACAAGGTGGAAGCGAATTCCCATGACATTCGTAGGATTGTCAGGAGTTAAATTATGTGCTTGAAACTGGGTGTTATATCTAGGTAAAAGCAAGAAAACAAGGAAGCGGAACCATCAACATGAGAATTAATTGAAAATCTCTAGTACGATTAGAAGAGAAATATCAACACTATAAATATAGACACCTATATATACTAATGAATTTTTCTAACAAACTTAATGATATATAATACATTTATATACAAAGTGAAAAGTTTTTTCTGGATTTTAATTAGAATGTATCTCTTAATTAGCAGTGAATATACTTTGTACTCTTGAATGAGAAATGTTTTAAAATCAAGAACTAGGGCAGAGTCTGATCACTGCCTCATGCTTTTTTCTCACAGCTGCCTTCCAGACCTGCAGCTGCTAATGCTGGGCCAACTCCTCTCAGAGAAGCCTGCAGAAGCCACATCAGTGGACATGAGCTCACCCTGATCATGAAGGTGAGAGTCAGAAGAAACTGGCCACACTGCTTTGCTCCCCGACAGTGCACATATTCTATTTAATATATCCAACAATCATATTTAGAAAACATTACAATATAAGGATGACAATGAGGAAATAATGCAGGTCTCCACTATGCACAGGGAATAAAGATGTGAGCTCTCATAACCCAAAACATGCCAGCGACCTATTTATTCCCTCAGATAAGGAGTTTAGAGAAGATATATGAAAGATTATCACAGAACTAAAAGAAAGCAAAGAATGAGCTAAATGAACTACAAATAAAAATGAATAGACTAGGCGGCGGAGAGATAGAATGGAGGGAACGCATTTGCCTTACATGTAGAAGTTCGGTGGTTCAAATCTCAGGATCCCATATGGTCTCCCAAGCATGCCAGGAGCAATTTCTAAGCATAGAGTCAGGACTAACCCCTGAGGGCTGCCAGTGTGACTAAAAAAATTAAGAGGATATAAAAATAAGAACTAGAAATCTCAAACTGAAATAATAGATCTGAAAATCTTAGTAGACATAATGAAAACCTCAATAGAGAGCCTCTCCAACAGAATACGAGAGGCTGAGTATAAAATCAGCGATTTGGAAGATAAGATGCATAACAACGCCAAACAATGAGATAAATTGAAAATAGACTTAAAACAAATTATCAGACCATGGAAAACATATTCAAATAATGTTAAGAGATTAAAATAGGGGGCCAGGCGGTGGCGCTGGAGGTAAGGTGCCTGCCTTGCCTGCGGTAGCTTAGAACGGATCACGGTTTGATCCCCCGGTTCCCCATATGGTCCCAAGCCAGGAGCAACTTCTGAGTGCATAGCCAGGAGTAACCCCTGAGCATCACTGGGCGTGCCCCCCCAAATAAAAAAAAACAAAAAAGAGATGAAAATAGAAGCCTTTGATAAACTAAACAGAAGCAGCATAAGAATTAATAAATTGACAGAGACCCAGGAAGAAAGTCCCCATGAATTAATAGTCAAGGAATCATTACAGAGAAGTCCCCAGAGCTAAAGAATGCATGCAACCAAATACTTCATGCCTTAAGTTCTATCAGTTAAAAGTGATCTGCAAAATAGCACCCCAAACACAATCTAGCCACAATGATGAATCCCACAGATAAGGTTAGATTACTGAAAGCATCAAGATCAAAAAGGGACATTGCATTCAAAGAAGCATCCTTAATATTTACAGAAGACATGTCACAAGAAACCCTCACAGTCAGAACAGTGGTGGGATATAGTGACAAAACTTACTGAAATGAATGCTTAGTTTAGAATAAAACACCCAGGCTGACTCACATTCAGGTTTCAATACATAGCTTCATGAATAAACAAATGCATAAACTTTATAGACACAAAATAACATTTAAAGACAAAATAAAAGCTCTAATTTTAAGAAGGGACAGACACAGGCACAGCAAACACTTACACAAAGATGTCACTTTACCTCATGACTATTATAGCTCTCAATGTTAAAGGAGTAAATGCACCATTTAAGATACATAGAGAGGCAAAATTGATTGAAAATATGAATGCAAGATTCTGCTGCCTACAAGAATGCACCTGACTAGTCAGAACAAACATAGACTCAAAATCAAGGGTTGGAGGACAATCATCCAAGCAAAAAATTCTCTTTAAAAGCTGGAGTGACCATATTAATATCAGGTAACACAAACTTTAGACTTAAGAAATTGTAAGGGACAAAGACAGACATTTTGTAATTATCAAGGTATAAGTACAACAAAAAAATTCACACTCCTAAACTTAAACACTCCTAAGTCCAATAAGGGAGCAGAAAAAATTAAAACAATTGTGGATAAATCTCAAAGAAGGTATCAATACTATCACAATAATAGTGGGAGATCTCAATATTGCCCTTGATGGATTAATCAAGATTCAACCTAACAAGAATATACTAGCTCTAAAAGGAGCAATGGGAGAAACTGATCTAGTAGATACAAATAGGTATCTTCATCCCAAGAGAACTGGATACATATTCTTCTCCAATGCACATGGAAGAATGGAAGAAAACTGAAAGCCTTTTCTCAACATCTAGTACCAAATAAGGCTGCCTCCCCTTACCGCTCCTATCTAATATAGCACAGAAAGTACTTGCGTCAGCAATTTGGCAAGAAAAAGATAACAAAGGAAACCAGATAGGAAGGGAAGAAATCAAACTTTCACTGTTTGCAGATGACATGTACCAAATTAAGAAAACACTAATGACTAGCAAAAAGCTTATAGAAAAAATAGATTTATATAGCAAAGTGGCAGACTACAAAATTAGCAAGCAAAAATCTATGGTCTTCTTAAACATGATAGAGAAGAAATGGACATTAAAAATCCATTTTTTGCCATTCTGCACATATTTACAATTGCCAGAATCTAGAAACAACCAAGGTGCTCTTCAACAGAGAAATGGATAAAGAAACTGTGCTACATATGCACAATGGAATATTATGCATATTATGCATCCTTCTAGAGAAAGCCTAAATAGAAT